>PPHD01027679.1:559-11103 GCA_002909625.1 Bambusicola thoracicus
GGAATAAATGATCCAAATGACATTAGTGTACTACTGCATTTCAGAAGTGAAAAATACAGAAAAAAATGGAAAATGCTGAACCTTCTAGTATTTTGAATAAATATTGCAGAAATCCTCCTATTAGAAGTTTTACCCAATCCCTGAAATGGCTTATCAGTTTGTACTTCAGTAAAAGCATTTCCTAGAGTCTTCCTATAATTTCAAAGCGTATTTTTGCCCAAAGGGAGGTAAGAGGGTAAACAACAGAAAGAGGGGTCCTGGTAGGAGTTCGCTTATTTAACTGATGGCATTTAAAGATATTTGGTGTCATCCCAATACTGTAACTTCCTCATAGGTATGATGAATTGTCTCTCAAAGATTTCTCTTTTTTAAAGGCCATTTTTAGAAGAACATAATACTGAGACTGTAAGAAAGTTGAACCAACTTTCTCAAACACAAAGTAGTGTACAGACAATACAAGGCTTAAGAGAAAGGTGTTTTGTTCTTTACTCGGTTTGGTTTTTTGTTTGTTTGTTTTTAGGATATCTGCTGCTTTAAGCATGTCTTCATCACACAGCTCTATTAAGTTCCACATTATGGCATATCTGTATAGAAATTTATAATTAGGAAACTAGGAAATCATTTTTAACATAGTTGTAAATTCTTTAATTTAGAATACCAATATTTTTAACCATGATCATCTTTTTCAAACAGGCTATTTTAAAGGAATAAAAATCCATTGAACAAGTTTCATTGACTTTACTTATGGTTGAATACACATGAAATGTGCTTTCAATGCATAAAAATCACAGTGGATAGCAGCAAAGGACTTGGGGGAAATTAAGGATAATTTGATCATTCACATTGTGATTAATCTGCACATTGATGAAAGATAGCTATTTCACACTTCTAAAAATAAACTTGAGATCATTCTTTACAAAAAAAGAAAAAAGCCCCCCAAAAATACACAAAACCCCCCAAAACAAACATAAATCCAAATGCATTATGTTTCTTTTACACACAGAAATGAAATATTGTTATGGCAGCAAAAGATTTTGATAATAATGAACGTCTGTAAACTGTAATTCAATCTCTTTTTGTTGTTGTTGTTCCCAAAGTGCAAGATGCAAGATTCCCATAAGCTTTCAGTAGTGCTTTTCCTGTAAATAATCCTTCATTTTGTTTGGCAAAGGCAGTTTCTGAATCAAGTCTATTCTGGTGTACTGACGTATTACAAAACGACACAGGTATTGTAAAGAACGCACCTGCATAAACCGAGACACTGGATTTGTTAGTCTCACTGGATAAGTTGCAGATCCAGGCAATCGGGATCTTGAATAGCAGAAAGCTCCATTTTCAGAGTCCCTGATCGAATGTTCAATTAGATCAACTATAGACGTATGCCCCTCCACATCCGGTTGTTCATAAAAGCTAAACCTACCATTTGAATGTTCAATTCTAGTGTGAAGTGTTTTTCCATGAGAACGAAAACTCAAACTTAAAAGATAACGATCATCAGAACTATCTCGAACAAGAAACGAGCCATCAGGCACATTAGCTAATTTTCCCTCTGCCTCCCAGCGTGTAATGGGGCCCCAGTACCATCCTTGTTTTGCAAGCTTTTTCAGTTCTTCTGTGAGACTTGTCACAACCATAGGACCACTGTTCTGTACAGAATCATAAACTCTTCCAACTCCAGGGGCAGTGTTAGGATCAAAATTCAAATGGCAGCGCATACTTTCAGCCACGTGGGCATCTGTGCCATTCAATCCATTAAAGTTCCTTTGGATTTGATTATTCTGCATTGGAGGTAGCAAAGGTGAAAGTGGAGGGACATCACTGTGATTAACTCTTGAATTTTGCAACACAACTCCTGTGGTACCAATCAACAAACCATTCACTGCCTGGTCCACAAAGATATCTGGTGCAACTACTACATCCTGATCCACTTGACTCTCTTCTTCATGGAAAGCATTACCCCCCACTTGAGAAGAAACAGTTGAAACTTCCATGGGTGAGGAGCTATCCAGACAGTAACTACGAGATCCTTCCAAAGGATACATTCCCTCATCTAAAGGCACAGTATACTGAATGTAGTCCTGAGGCATTAATCCGATAACTACAGGCACATGTTCATCAATATGAAGATGCAAGTCCCCATTCTGAGATTCCGTATTTTTTAATGCATTGTTTTGTTCCTGGAACACGTTATCTGACTGCAAGTCATGGAAGTCCTTTCGAACGCCATTCAGTGCTGGGCTTGGATTAGAGGAATGAACCAAGGCCTTGACTTTCACTTCCATTTTTATGCAAGTCTCTTCTGAATTTGTAGGTCGAAGGGGCCACGGAGTTGGACTGTAATGATGATTACGGAGGGAAGTGGATCTCAGAGGTCTTTGAGCTCGCACATCTTTGAAAGTTATTGGAGCAGATGATGAAGAAAAGGTGTCATCATCTGCAGAACTTCCAGATGGTGTGCTGCCTTTGCCTTTTTGCTTTTGTTTTGCTGAAAGCCTCCTTTTTAACGTACCCATTAAGCTTTCACTTTTTGATCTATTTTTGCCTCCTTTTTCATCTTCACTATTGACTTCACAGCTAGCCAAATCTTTACCATAGCAGCTGCCAAACAGGGAGTCATCTTTTCCAAATTCACTTAACGATGGCTGTTGAACCACTACAAAGTCACTTTCATCTTTACTTTTATTTAAGTTAAAGGACTTGCGAATTGTTTTGAGACTAATTTTCTTCATTATGACAAGTTACCAAGTCTGGCTGATCAGCAGTGCTTGTGGTGATATAGCCCTAACACATGCAGAGCAGCTTCTGCTTCGTTTATGTGTTTTATCCAGCCTCATTTAACTTCAAGAGCCATCTCCTGGAAGCAAATAAAAAACAATCAACTTCACAAAAGAAATATTTTTAAAATTATCCATAAGGGTTGTTTTTTCATTTGCTTTTTTTTCCTTTAAACAAAACAGAAATTGCAGTACATAAGTAAAGGGCATCAAATAAATGTATAGAGAAAGAGCTGACAAGAGGGAATCTGTTACTAATGCCTTGATTTCTACAACTTTATTCTGCTTTTATCATGCTATTTTAAAATACACACATATCAAACACACATATATAACATGGTAAAGCAAAGAGGCATCTCTTTCTTTCAGAAAGCATGCAAAAACAACCCCAAAGAAATAACTGCAGAAAATAAAATGATGTAAGATACACCTCCCAATAATAGTCCCACATACAGGTGAAAGCATGATTAGTCACAGTCATACTTTTTTTTTTTTTTTTTTTTTTTTAACACAAGATAGTAGAGCAAATCTCAGGTAATTGTATAATTACAGGAAAATTAATTCAAGTCAATGAAAATAGAGAGAATTTAACTGCAAAATAGCATCTACTGAGAAAATAATGGAAGTCCCTTCCCAAACCTCTAAGAAAAAAAAATTTCAAACTTTTAGACATAGTACTTCTGCCAAGACTAAGCAGACACATCTTCTCAAGAACCAGGCAACTGTTCCACCTGGCATTTTCTATAGTCATCTGTACACATACAAGTGCATGCCCATCAGCTTGATTTTTCAGCTTGTTTTTCCTCAGCATTGGCTAAACCAGCCAAAGCAAGCAGTCCTGCAGAGAGGGTAGAACAACGACAAGTGTAATAGAAGAGGAGGGAAGTTGTTTCTGCCTTGAAAGTAGAGTACTTTTAGTAGCAATCATTATTCCACAAGCATACAACTACACAGCATGTTAGCAGAACAAATTGCAGCAGCAAACTTGGCCCGGGGCTAAGTATGGCAAACTGAGAGAGACCAAAAATCTTAAAATATATAGATAGATAGACACAGAGAGAGAGAGAAAGAGAGAGAGAGAGAGCCATCTCCTCAGCTTGAAGACAGACACCAACTTTAAAAGACTTCAAGAACACAAATGCTAAAAATCATACCAAAAACTAACTAAAAGACAGTGAAAGGAATCTAAGGATTCTGAACTTTTTCTCATGAACAGCAGAAATGCTGAAGTTTGATTTACACAGATTTGTATCCTAGCCTTCAATTCTTCACCATCTGCATCACACTAGTTCAAAGATGTTCTGTTTTTACAAATAGAAATCTAATATCTAAAATAATCTCAAAAGATAAATCTCTATGGCAGCATATATACAGAAATGACAACGTTATACTTTGAGAATGACTACTGAATATGCTTGAACAAAATGTGTTCTATGCTTATAGGTCTACTTTACCAGCCAATATTTTTAACCAAGCAAAATGCATGACTGCCCAAATTCCTGAAACTCTCTTTCTATACTTGTGGTATTTCACATAAACAAATGATAAGGACTTTTAATTCAAATATAAATCACAGATACTGTATGTGTGTACAGTATATATATATTTTTTTTGTTATTATTTTTTTTTCCCCCAGAAGTTGAGCCCATTAATCCAGGAAAAGATAAAAATCCAGCAAATGACAGTCCTGGCTGAAGCTCTCTGAAGCAAACTGAGAACACCAACAAATGAGAGGACGTCTCTAAACAAGTCTTATCTAAAAGAAAATCATGGTACATTATGACATCTTAAATGTTTTTTTATCCAAGACAGAAAAAGCAGAAGTATCATGAAGTCAAATACCCCAACTGATCCAAATATTCTTCTTTGTACATACTTCAGAAAGAACTAGTAATTTTGCATTACATATTAGTATGTATAAACAGTCCTAAATGTGAGATAGGCTAACATACTTGCAAGTATAAAATTTTTCACCGTCTGCATCTACAGAAGTTGAAACAGAAGAACTCAGCATGCATTCCTTCCTGGAATACATTAAAATGAGCTGCTGAATTTCATCACAACTCTCAGCATTGCAGAAACTTCACTAGTATTTTCTAAGAATTATAGCATTACTGAAGTCTTCCACAGATGTGCTCTTCCAGTGCCATCTGCTGTACTGTGTATTTAAGTCTAACTAGGAATACCTCTGGAAATTTTTCTGGCAGGTATTTGCAACTATAAACACACTGTGAAGCACACTAATGCTCTCCAAAGCTTGGTTACTGTAAGTAGAAATACTTGGAACACTGTGACTGAAAGCAGGAGATTAATCAGACCTAGAAAAAGAATGAAATGTTAATGCAGATTAAAGAGGCAGAATGAAATTTTGGCTCATTAACTTTCAACTCAAGCTCATTTTCAAATTCTTAGAATTATGCAGATTGATAAAACATAGGCATCCTGATAAACAGTATCAGGAACCTTTAAATACCATGATCATCTTTGTGCTATTAAAAATAATCAAACCTAAATTTGTATGCCTCATACTAAAGGGAAAAAAACCAACAACAAAAACCCACCAACATATTAGTCAAAACATGAACTATTAATGATCAGATACAAAGCTTTACAGGCTGCTTATCTGAAAAGTCAGTCATGTGCTCACATACTGTTATTCAATTGGCACTAAATCGAAGAAAAATTATGAAAGCTAAAAGTAGCAGTTTGTGAAATCTAGTTAGATGCTGCAAAATGGTTGCAGTGACTAACAGTCAAATACTTATGTCAACACATTGCATGCAAAAGTAGAAAAACAAAAGTGATCACTTATATTTATATGGCCTTTAATCATTTCTTATCTATTTCACACTTCCAGGTTAGGTATACTCACTTCCTGAGACAAATATCATAAAAAAATGCTGCCAGAACATTCTACTATCAAAATAAAACAGCATTAACATTTGAAGACTGAGACAAAAACCATCATACTATGAATATACAGCACAATGCAATTTACAATTGTGCAAAGAATTGCCAATTTTTTAATAAAAATACCATCACTAAATACTGTCTGGTACTACTAATCAATACTGCTTCAGATAGCTTGAACTTTCCTAAAAGAAACATTAATCTGCTCATTTATTTCCATAAAGTAAAATAGTATAGCATTTAACTTGATTTTTTTTCCCCTGAAAAGTCTGGAGATCAATTAGAATACATATAATATTTATACAAAATCACAGTAAGAACTGCATCGTTTACAACTTCCAGCTAAGCATATCTTGATTCAAAACATTTGGCACAAGCGTGTATGGAGCTACACTGAAGAGAATAACACTGACAGGGGAGGAATAATCATGAAAAATACATATCTGGTGATTTATAAGCTCCAACTTTGCATAAAGAAAAGCTTTTCCACACCGAGACCCATCAGGCATCAGAACACATTCCCCAGAGTTGTGTAATCTCTATCTTTCTAGGTTTCCAATAGCCAACCACATAAACTCTAAAGAAAGCTTGTCTGATCTCATGGCTTAAGAGGATGCTGAACTTAAGTTGTCCTGAGATTTCTTTCAAACTGAATTATCCTACAGTTCTATGACTTTAAATACTTCATACTGTCTGAATTTTGATTAAACTTAACTTTTTCAATGGACTTCACATAAAAATTCATATTTGAAAATATGTAGGAATTTCAACTTCCAGTCCAGTACTACAGACTTAATTCTAATTTTGCTATTGCACAGAAGAGCATTCAGCTTATAAAGAAAATGCAAACACTAGAATAAGCTGCAAATGTTGTACTATAACATGCTCCTTTGGAATCACACCACATGAACCAAGTAATGTACTTCAAATTTATTACATCTTTAACAATTATTTTTATACTCATACATAAATGCCTTTAAACAAAACAAACAAATGAAAAAGTTTCTGCATTCCTGAGGTGTGACAAATACGAGATTTTCATTACAGTAAGGGAATGAAACCCAGTCTAATTACCTGCAGAAGTATGAAGCGTCATTCTCCTACTGTCCCCCAATCTCTTTCTAGAAAATACCCATCCATTATTTGGCAGGACATCTCAATAACAGCATCTTAAGGAAACACAGATTACAAAAGATGTAGTTTGTAAATTCCTAATATCTATATATATATTCCAGCATTCCTAAACCTACTGACATAAATTATCAGGAAGTAGCTCTACATGCATGTTCCCATTCTTTTTACTTTAATAATGAAGTCCTTACATGATTGGAAGTTATATCTTCACACCACTAACAGAAAATATTGATTCAATATATTTTCTTCCACCTACTTGTAATTTTAGTCATAGAAGTTACATATTATACATTCATTAAAATAAAAGAGAGACACCATCATTTTCTTATAGAACACTATTAAATACGCTATGGCAGCTTTCTGACTAGACTTGCTACTATTATATGGTGATGGTAAGGCTTATTGCTTTCCTGATGTTCAAGTAAACTCCTACATTATATTACTCTTTAAAAAGAAGAGTCTTGAAATGAATTCATCTAAATTACACTGTACACGCTTATGCTGAAAGTTCACACTACCTTGAAGACAACACAACAAATAGACAGGTTTAGTACTTACTCTATAATGGATGAACACTGTTTTAAAATGAGTATGAATTTTATGAAAGTAAATCTCATCCTCTCTTGAATACCTGCTTTTTTCCTGAGTACAAATACACTCAGATATATACCTTCATATAGAACTTGAACAAGGTAAAGAACAGATAAAAGCTCCTCTGAAGTACTTTCTACTCTTAATTCAAAAATACTTAACACCCCCAATTTTTAAGCTAACAAGGCAAAAACTTGGACTGAGTGTAGATATTATAGAGCACATGTTTAAAAGTCCACCTCCTATGATTTGAACAGCTGTGGAAATTTCTGTCTGTTTCTCTAAAGGCCAATATAGCTGAATGGGTGTTACACAGAAAAATCCTAACCTCTAGCAAAGAATAAGCAAGGTATGCCTTTGATAATAAGCAGAAAAGTGGGGTAAAGTAATAAGGAAAAAAAAAACAACAGAAAGAGACTTTTTTTCACCACTATCCATCCATAGAATTAACTTTATGCAAAACCAGTAGTAAAACCTGACTGCTAGTCTCTGCTGGAAAAGGATGTTTCTTGATCTGGAGATCTGGACTCCTTTATTAATCCATGCCTGCTTGCAGAAAGTTCCGTTCTTCTTTCCCATATCTGGTTGCAGGACAGAATATTTCTAACTGATTGGTAGCTTTCCTCTGGGGAATTACCGAGGAGTGTTAAATAGCATATTTGTATTACAGTTCATCTGTGTATATACAGTTCTGTAACTACAATAATTGCATAATTACAATAGCCAAGGTCAGTTATAATATTAAACATCTTTGCCTAAAGCTCCATCACCCTCACAACAAGGATAGATTGGGCTTCACGTCTGCTCCTGAGCTACCACAGACACATTCATCTGGTATGCTAAATTGAAATCAGGGTTAGCTAACATGAGGACAGAAGCCTGAAACTATCAGCTCAAGATCAATTGAGTGTCATTAGATCAGAACTACTGTGAGAGAAGTGAGCTTTAGGGAGGCAAGTGGGTGACTAGACATCTTATTCACTGCTACTAAACCTCTCACCAACAGGTGGGAATCAACACCAAAACATGGAACAAAGCACACCATGCTTTTTTACACACTTGCTAAGCGTGGCACAAAGTACCATCTTCCATTATTTCTTTTAAGCAGACATTTGATAACATAGAATACTGCTAAAAAAAAAAATATAAAAATAAAAAAAATAAAATTCAAGCATGCTGAGAAAACACAGGGATAAATAAAGCCCCAAGCTGGCTTTCAGACCCTCATGAACAGTGAGGGGAAAATGAGCAAACAAAAATAACACAGCAAATCAATTCATGCCAAATCAGTAGAGGGAAAAAGTGAACCATTTCTGCTGAATCAAATGAGAGAAGTTACTAAAGAAACCTGTTATGCATAGCAGTTGTGCTTTCTCTGTTAGAAATCATATCCATCAAGTGCACATAAATCCTTCCTTCCCTTTTTCATGCAGAAGCAGACTAAGAATGAGAATAATGCTCAGTCAGGCTCAATTTTCATCTCTTGTTATTTTACCAGCCTGCACCAAGCTGTCTGTCAGCAAAAATTAAGTTCAGTTTCATAAGCAAAGGTTAGATTTACCGCAAGATGATATACAAGAATTTCAAGTAGGACTCCATCCTACTTCTTCCTGAGAGAAAGTACATATACCAAAACACTTCTCCTCTGTTGTAAGGTACGCTGGTACCCTCAGCTTGGTAACAGGGAAGACTTTATGCTTATCTAAGATATTTATGCAGTCCTCCTAAACATTAAAACAGCTATGTGAGGAGTCAAGAGAAAAGTTGCAAGACTACAATGCTCTACAAACCAGCTTCTCCTTTTTGCTACAAGGACCAATAACATGTTTTGTAAAAAGGAACAAGTTTTCAAACAAATTTGCTAAAAGACTTGTGCCAAGCTACCTGTAGTACATTGTACACTGGTTGCAACAATACAATGCTTTGGGCAATGAACTGATTCTGCGCCTTCTTATTTGAGAGCAAAGATAGTGTCTGAAATGAAAAATAGCAAAAACTAAAGAAGATAGGGAAGGACAACCAGTAAAAAAAAAATGCACTTCTATGCTTATTTTTATGGAAAAGTATACATAAATACTTGAATTCTAGAACATGTGTTGAAAAGAACATAACCTATCCCATCATATGAATGCAGGCACCAGAAACTAATTCTTAATGCAGTTTCTTCTTGAACCCTGATACATACCAGAAATAATTTTAGAAACACTGTCCAACCATTTAAGCATATGTCAGAAAGAAAGAAAAAATCAACTAGAATATTCTCTCAAAGTGATTTTCTAGTCAGCATTAATCTGACCGTTCTTTTAATATTAAAAGCAAATAACATGATTGTGAGAAAGTCTTTGAGTCCTCAAAGAAGGAATGAAAACACTGAGAGATGCAACAGCCAAATACTATCATTTTTCATTGGTTTGTATTGATGGTGATTTTCCTTTAAAAGTTTATCTTCTCATTTTGGGCTACTTCAGGACGGTGTTTCTCTTCTTGTTCTAGAAATACTGTCACTGTAGAGAACTAAAATATGAACAAAGCCTGCTGAAAAAGGCCTGATGCCCACAGATATTTTGATGAGGACTTATAAGAGGTGCCACGAATTATCTTTCATACATCATAAAAAAAAAAACTTTTAGTTTCTCAAACCAAATCTGCATCACCAATCACCTTCATAAACCACTAGACACATACTGAAAGGGCAGTATAGAAACATACCTCTCAGTTAATGCATATACATGAGTGTCTCCATCCTAAAAAATACTCAAAAAGAAAGAAACACGAGGGGCAGGAAGAAAATCCAGGAAAATTAACAGAAATACTAACATCAGAGTAGTTCACTATACTTCTTGCCAGTATAAACCTATTTTTCATGTTGTTGTTCTCTCAAAATTAAGAGCTGATAATATGTAATAATAATCACATTTGCTTGTCCAGTTCAGCTGCTAAGAAAATGAGTTGTAGTTCAAAATCTGGAGGAAGTAGACCTTTGTACAGTATAGCACCAACCAAGAAGTATGACTGGTAATGATAACTATGCTCTTCTTAAGAACAATATAGGATACTCTCTTTTTGATGAGCAGAGATGAAAAACCTAAAAAACAAGTCAAAAGAACTCTAGAGTCACATTCATTAAAAAAAAAA
>PPHD01027680.1:0-11102 GCA_002909625.1 Bambusicola thoracicus
TATATATATATATACATATATCTTTACAAATAAAGGGAGTAGGGAGAGCATGGGTTGCTAATGACTGGTAGTCACGGGTCATTAATCTCACTAACTGACTTCAGGATCAGAACTTTCTAATAACGTCTGTAAGCACCCTTTTCACATTTATTTCTCATTTTAGGAATGGGGAGATGTGATTACCACTCAAAAGTCGGCAGTTATTTGTCCAGCTCATAATTACAGGGGAGCTTTTTGTTTCTAAGGCTGTTTTTAAAGCACTTGACGTTATTCTGAGATAACTTATGGAGTTTGTTTCTTTCTTTCTTTATTTTTTTTTTCCTTTTCTGTAGCTCATTCTTTGCAAAAGCTCTGGAAAACGAATGCTCAAAAAGAAAGTGTGTTAAAATAAGGAATAAAATGGTTACTCAAGTGTAACAATCCCAGTTTATTGCACACTTTCCATTTAAATTGTTTTTATTAGAGATAAACCTGTTAAGCGTTGAGGAATTAAGTGCTGAATAGAGAAAGTTGTTCCGTTGGGGTATAAATGAAGGATCCCTATGTGTGAAAAAGACACTGCCTGGTTTTACAAGTGAATTATTGGCCCATTTGAAGGGCTCTGGTTACTTTGGCATCTGTTATAAAAATGATGGTTTGTTTGTTGTCAGGAGGGATATCACTTCTTTTTCAAAGGGACAAGAGACATTTTAGCCATGGTGTTTGTAGGTATTACTCTCCTTAAGCGCCGTATGCCAGGGGGAAGCTCAGAGATGAGATGAGGCGGAGGGATTTAGGAGGCTTCCTGACACTGCCATTGCACACAGACTTCTGGCTGGCAACCCACACTTTGGGATGGAGTTGACAGTGTCAGAAGTCAGTGCTGGGGCGGCACTGTCTTTGCTGGGAGTCTGAGGGAGAGAAAACCCAAAGTACCACTGTGTCCCCAGCAGCGCCTTCAGACAGCTCGGGGTGGGTAATCTCACTCCGGAGCTACACATTGGAAGTTCCCACAATATCTCTGACAATTCTCAAGCAAAGGTGACTTTGGAAAGTATGACAGCAAAGGATGGCTTCGTTTTATTCACTTGACAGAACTGA
The DNA here is from genome assembly GCA_002909625.1 of Bambusicola thoracicus. Taxonomy (NCBI): domain Eukaryota; kingdom Metazoa; phylum Chordata; class Aves; order Galliformes; family Phasianidae; genus Bambusicola; species Bambusicola thoracicus. The sequence goes on from PPHD01027680.1 coordinate 1,081, forward strand.
GACACAAGGAGAAGGCAGAAAGAACAGATCTGTGCGGAAAAGTGTCACCAGGGTTGTAACCTGAGCCTGGCGCTCTGTGCCTTCCCAAGGGTTTGGTGACCCTCCGAAAGTCCCTGCTCTCTGGCTGCTGTTATTGCTGGCAATCTCCAGCTAAAACAGTCTTTTGTCACCAATGGCCATGTGCTGCTCGCTGGGAAGAAACAAAACTGGTGTGTGGTGGCCAAGCTGAAGGTCGGAGTGTGGTGCAGATTGGGCATCACTCCAGGCTGGCTTCTGCTGTGGGACAGGGATGGATCGGGGTGCAGGGCAAGGGGAGACAGCCCAGCAAAACACAAAGGGCACAAAAGTGTTTCCTGCACCTTGGCTTGGGATTGGGGAGGTGTGATGGCTTCGTTTTCTTGCTTGTTGGGGCGCAGTGGCAAGGTGCCATCCTCACCTCCAACAGGGCAAGGAAAAGTTACCTTTAAAAATAAAAAATGAGTCTTTAGATTTCTTTGTTTGCCCAACTGTTCAAACGGTTCCTCCATGCCAGATCTTTCCCCTTGCAAAGACAAAAACACACGACCCAGAGCCAAAGGGCCAGTTGGCAGCGCATGGTTTTGCTGGGAGGTGGGTGCAAGCCATGTGCTGGAGATGTTCTGTTTATTCCAGTGTGGATGCTGCTCACTGGGGAACGAATAAGCAGAAAGCACTTGTCAGAGCAAACACAGCAATGTGCACAGCAATGGTATGGGGAGAAATGCACCCTTTGTGCAGTCCTTAGGGACTGAGTGGATCTTTAGTCACATCAGTAATGTTACACTGTGGTTTTGAGTTTTATGCCTAGTTGTATTTTGAGACTACTGCATGTAAATAGCACTTAATATGTGAATGCATATTTTAGGTCTTGATTGCTTTAAACTTGTGAAAATCAGAGTGGTTCAGGGTTTCCTATCCTTGAGATGGGTGAGCGTGAACCTATGGGCAAAGGGTCAGCGAGAGTTCTCCCATTTGCTTTTCTGTGCCACCCTTTTTTGCTGATATTACATCAGCCCAGCACTCCGGAAAGTCCAAGAGTGATCAAGAGATCTCAGCCCCTCTATCAAAGAAAGCAGCAGGGAGCATGAAGAAATTGTCCCTGTGCTGTACGTTTCTGCAACCAGAGTCAGCTCACTGCTATGGGAGTTCGTGAATGTGATTTATAAACGTAACGGCACTGTGTCGTGTTCTCTCAAGGCAAGACACATTAATAGTTTTAATCTGATGGCTTCTTATGAATTCCAGGTTTGGGATGCAGGAAGAAACTTGAAAGCGAATACTTTTTTTTTTTTTTTTTTTAATGCATAGTAGTTTGGAGTCTACTATAATGCAAAGTAAAGCATTCTGTTACAAAGGCAGGGAGGATGGGACAGAAGGTTAAAGGGCATCCTGGAAACAAACAGCTGGACCAGTTTATTTAAACAGATACAAGGATGGGGAGCTGACCTCAGTTTGACTTCTAGTGGGAGGAGCAAGAATGTCATTTTATTACTTTGCCCAGAAGGAAAATGTTCTTGCATCTGAATTCACCCCGAAGACATCCAAACACAGGGCTGCTTTGCAGATCAGCCACTTCTATAAAATACTTAGAGGAATGCACAGGAAGAAGGGAATTATTAAGTGCCTATGTGTAAAATGCGTTTAAAGCAGCCATCCCAAGTGATAATATAGGGCAGACAGGTGAAAATACATTCTGCTGTAGCCACCTCGGCTGGATAATTGTGCTAAATATTGAAATTCTTAATAAAAACACTCGGAGGAAAAGGGGGAGGCCACGATGTTTGGGTGAGCATCCTTAGCACTGTGTGTCTCTTTGGTCTGGAACCTTTTGGAGCTTTCAGTGCCAGCTCCTGAGGTTCTGCAAGGGGAGGAAGGAGCAAGTACCGCCAGCGCCTGCAAAAAGACATGGCTGGGGCACAGGGCTTTGTGTTGTTGTTTTACTTGGGAGAGTTGCTGTGAAAATTGCTTTCTGCAAATGCAGATTACAGATATTAAACAATTTTCTAATTGGTCATGGAGCTAAGGCAACTAATGGGGGAAAAAAGCAGATTTTTTTAATTGCTTATTTCACATGGTGTTTGTGCTACACCTGTGCTTATAATGAGAAAGGAGAATTAGTCTAACCTTCTGCTCACATGATTCTGATTTTCATGGTTTGTACAAGATAATGATAAACTGATTTGCAACACCGTTGGCTGGAGTGGAGGGTTTCTTGGTGGAAGCGTGTCCAAAAATTGACACAATGCTGTTGCTGACAAAACATGACCTAGTTTGAGCGTAAGGTTTCCAGAACACGGAATTTGGGGTTTTGTGTCGTGGAAGGTTTTGAGCCCATTTCCTCGAAACCACCTTGATTAGTACCCAACATCTTGATTAAAGTTAGCAGGCGTTTGTGTGATGGGAAGCAGATAGAAGGCACCCCAAATTGCATCCCGCTGCCTTTATCTTGGCCGCAGGAGAACCCTTGCTGAGCTGTAGCAAAAGGCAACAAAAACAAGCACCAAATGTCCCTTTGTGTGCTTTAGCGTTGCATTTTCTAAGTGTGATGTGGCCTTACCTATGCTTACCCTTCTTCTTTTCCTAGCAAATATTGAGGGATGCGTGTTTTTGTTATTTCTCTCTTAAAGAACTTAAAGCCTGGTTCTGAGACTTTGCGATGCCATAAGTAAATCTCGGGGGAGATTTTTTCCAGGTGGCTTTAATGAAGCTTTCTGATGAGCAAAACCACAAAAGCAGCTCTTCTGGCACATGCTGGTGGGATGGATTTCCAGCCACGCTTTGGGTTTCTGCTTTCAGTGCCACCAGGACTTGTGCAGAGGAGACGGGGGCACTTGTGATCTCTCCCCTCATTCTGCTTCTCTCCAAATTACTTTGAGTATCCCTTTCCCAAATCGGCATTACGAGGTTGGGGCAGAGAGCTAAAAACCACAAAGAGTACCGTTGCAGAGGGCTGTTTGTAAAAAGGACCGTACCTTTTTTATTTCCAAAGATCTGCTTTTCATTGTTCGGGGGGAATTTTCAGTAGTCCAGTAATTACAGTTTAACAAGATGTTTGCTGTAAATGGTCAGGCCTAGCTGGAGAAAACAGGATTATAAATTCAATTACTGTAAAGCTATGACCTCGCCTTGACCCCTCAGACTTTGCATAAAGAGGGAGGGGGGGGGGAAAAAGCCCACCAAGAAATGGCTATGAGGAATGCAGGGCTCTGAAGTCCCCAGCAGTGTGACTTAGTGGCGATAAAACTCCAGACGTTCCCTCATTTGATGGTGCTCTGCCATCACAGTTCATTATCTTAATAGTGGGCATTAAAAGAGAATTAGGTTTGCGAGAGGTACGGGAAGGTTTTGATAATAAAAATTGCAAAAAGAAGTCAGAGGACATGAGACAGAAATGCCACTAATTAGGAGGAGGCAGCAGATGCCCTTATGAGCATCTCTCCATCGTCACCCGCTTTTTCTGCCCCGCTCGGAATTGCCAAGAGTGTCACTGGCATTGTTTCCTGAAAACTCCGCTAATTCCCCCGTGAAAAGATGCAATGGAAGTGTCCAACTGTGGTAAGAGCAGGCCAACATAAATCAGCTACCAAACCCCAAGCCTGGGCTGCCAGGGGTCAGCGGGGGCCAGGGGCCGGCTGCGGCTGAGCCCGCGCCAGCCTGACGGAGCGCAGTGTTGGGGTGAGGCTCGGGGTTGGCCCTTCCCTAACCGATTACTTTGCTCTTTCTGTTGCAGGTTTATTAATGCTAGAAGAAGAATAGTTCAGCCCATGATAGACCAGTCCAATCGAGCAGGCAAGTCCCTAGCAGTAACCGTATTTGAGTCACGCAGGCAAAACACATCCTCGAGCCATGCACTGGGAGGTCCATTACCTGGTAAATAAACGAGAAATGAGCACTGGGAGTGACTGACAATTAAAATAAGACCAGCTTTGTTTAATTCAATGGTAATCGTTTTCCATGATTAAAATATTTGGGGAAAAAAAACCAGTAAAATTCAAAGAAGAAACTTTAATTGCCTGCTCAATGACCAGACCTTCCTTACACATTCACAATTAATGTTCTTCCTATTTTTGTTGCATTTGTTTTGAGTTCTCCCTCCCAGTTTTTTCTGCTCCTGTGACCACTCCCTGGTGCATGGCTTGGTGTGGAATTGCTGTAAACTTTATTACCTGTCAAAAGGGCAGAGGGGTCAGAATCGCTTGTGGGACTCAGTAAAGTTCAAAGACATTCAATGAGGTAGAGCTTTATGTGCTTTAATAACCCAAGGCAGCTTACTTCTGAAGCCAGATTTTAACGTACAGTTAAAACCAAGGCTTTAGGTTCTGGGACTCGCATAGGGTCCCTTTGTCTCTCATCTCTTCTTTTTTATATCTATTGGGATCTTGGAGTGGTTGGGTTTCCCTTTCGGGGGATTTTTTTTAATCCAAAGTTTTCGTGTGCCGGTCCCGCCTGGGGCTGCAGCTTGCAGCTCACTGTGGGTATTTACCATTACCCTGAGCCATTTTATTTTATTTTTTACCATTGATCATATTTACCATTTACCATTGCTGAGCCTCGCTGCCAGGCTAACCAAATCCATCGTTGTCAAAGATGCCTTTGGGCAGCGCCTTCTCCTGGAGCACATCTGATTATTTGGCCGTTAGAGGTAAATCTCTGGCAGGGATGTGCTCAGGTCCCGCTCTTGTAAAAGCGCATGGACGTAATTTAACACACTGGGATTTCAGTGTGACTGTTCCAGTCGTAAAATCCAGCCCCTGCACAGGTCTTGGCATTGACGTCAGCAGCGGCAGCAGCTGGAGCCGGAGCTCATCACGTCTCAATATTTCTGATGGCCAACTTCATTTACTTCCAAGCTTGCGGGAGGAAATTAAGCCTGAAACATGCAGGCTTGTCAGCACAGGCACCTAATTTGAACAGTAGATGTTTTTTTCTCTTTCTTGAGCCCACGGTGGTGGTCATCCTCGTGGTTCCCACACAGTCCACGGGTGCTGGGGTCGTGCCTGGACCCAACGCAACCGTTTGGGATGCTGTTGACAAGACCTCTTCTGCACTCTTTCAGTAAGCCAAGGGACGCCCTACAACCCCGACGGGCAGCCGATGGGAGGCTTCGTGATGGACGGCCAGCAGCACATGGGCATCCGAGCGCCAGGTAAGGCCCAGCCCAGCCGGGTGCCCGCTTCGCCCCGCTCCGCTGCCTGCCTCGCTGCCTGTCCTCTGCCCGCGCCGCCAGGGCACCGTGCTCCTTCAGAGGGCTGCGGTTTGGAAAAGGGGCTTTCGGCACTATCTGTTGACTTTGCTCATTCCCTGGCATCTTCTTGGATTTTTCTCTCCCTCTAGGACCTATGAGTGGAATGGGCATGAATATGGGCATGGAGGGGCAGTGGCACTACATGTAACCTTCACCTAGGTACCCAATGGCAAAGCCAGGGGGAAGTAAGTACGAATGGGGTCTTTGTTCTCACTTTGTTCCAGGGATAATTTTTCCTCCGTACATTTCCCTATGTTCTCCTTGCCCATAGCTTCATGCTTGTTCATTCCTCTCCATCCCGCACCTGGTCTCCTCCGGTTTCCTTCCTTTCCCTCTGGTTCGAGCAAGCTTGCCAGCTCCCGAGCCCCGCGCGCGATGCACATTTCTGCGCGTTGCTATCGCACAGCGCTGACCACATGACAAAACAAGAAACAGCCGGGAGGTGGGGAGCGAGTCGTCATGGCAACAGACTGATTTGCAAAATGTAAGCAGTCTGCAGCAGTGCAGGGAGAGGAAAGAGCATGTCCCCAAAGTGTCATAAATCTGTCTAACCGCAGTTGATGCATGAGTTACATTTCTACACTAACCTGCAAGACACCAAAAAGCCAAACAGAGACTTCTTTTAGGTAAAATAAACAGCAGCTTCACTTAGGGCTAGTTACGTTTTGGAAGGCGATCAACGAAACTTTGATTTTTTTTCAAGTTTATTTCTCTTTGTCTGTCCATCATAATGGGATTACGTGTGGCAAAGGAAAAAGAGAGAATACAAAATAGAGGTGTGCACAGCAGGCTATGGAGCTTAGCCCAGGCTAATTGACTATATCCAAATTAAGTATGCCATCACTTGCAGTGTGACAAATGGATTTGACTTATTCAGTATACAAAAATAGAGATCATTAATGCAATCTTCAGTGGCAGACCTCGTGAAGAAAGCCTAGAAAAACTGTCCCAGATTTTTTTTTTTTTTTTTTTTTGGGCTCTTGTCTTTTTATAGGGGAAAATACATTATACAGATTTTTGTTTAAAAAAGAAAGAAGAAAAAAATGAAGTAAAGCAGCTCAAAACACTAAGACACCAGTACCATGCCCAAGCGATCCCCAATCCTGCTTCTCTTGCTTTGTTTCTGGAGTTAGGAGCAGTTATTTGGGCATCTTTGCTGCTCTCCTGCTTATTGGAGGGGAGCACTTGAAGTTCCCAAGGCCAAGGGTGTCTGGGAGTCGTCTTCACTGGGTGCGAGTCGGAGCAAAGTTTTAACAATTAGCTGTGCAAACATTCCACCGAGCTTGGGAATGCAACAGCCTTATTACCTCATCATGGAAATTTCTAGCTTAGTTAATTTAAATATTGTTTCTTAGTTTCTGGGTCAATTAAATTTAAATGATGTATTTTATGCTTCGTGACCAATTAAATTAATAGGTTATTACAAAAAATATTATCATCTTTTTTGATTAAAGAGCTGTGAGTACAGTATATTTTATAAGCAATTTTCATTAGTTCAAAAATGTTCCTTTAGGCTAGATTAAGCAGCTATTCATTGCTAGAGCCTTGAGACCTGATTCCAAGGTGTTCGGAGCATTCATGGCGCACTATTACTTAGAACTAAAGCCAATTGAACCTACTTAGCAATAGCGTATGCCTTTCACCCTTGATGATTATGGAGCTTATAGCTCTCCGAAACAATACACCTGTCAGTTCCCATCAGCTCCAGCAATCCAAGCAGAAGGCAGAGGCCCACGGAAAGCAGGAGGTTTTATTGTTTTAGGTCCAATTTTTCTTATTGTTCTCCCAACCCCTGAAAGGTTGACTGAGTTGCGCGTCTGATTTTTTCAGACAGAAGTGATCGCAGGGAAAGAATTAATTGATAACTGTCATTGATTTTGTGTGTGTGTGCGTGTGTGTGTGTGCGTATGTTTAAAGATACAGGTTTGATTTAACATCGTCCTTAGCAATCCTATCAATTTCAGCTTCATATGAGGCTTTTGTGCAGCAGCGTATGTGCTCGCTGTACAGCCCATCTTTGAACAGCGAAAATACTCCGGACGGATCCGAAGTAGCGGGGCTGGCGAGCTCAATAAATAAATGGCTGTTGACCAACGCTGGCCTCTTTCTCTCCGCAGGGCTGCAAAGTGTGCCAGGGGATTATGTGTCTCGGGGTAGTCCAATGGGTATGAACATGGGACAGCCAAGCTATACCCCGCCCCAGATGCCCCCCCATCCCGCTCAGCTGCGTCACGGCCCCCCCATGCATACCTACATTCCTGGACACCCTCACCACCCAGCGATGATGATGCATGGAGGACCACCCCACCCCGGAATGCCCATGTCAGCATCCAGCCCCACAATGCTTCATCCCGGCGAGCCGGCGGCGAGCGGACAAGTGATGGACATTCATGCTCAGTAGCTTAAGGGAACGAATGCGCGCTGTCCGCAGAGATGGCAGATTTCAAACATTGTCTTTCTGCAATGACTATGGAGTTCCATTCTTGGCTTCGACTTTGGACCAAGGGACGTTCCTATTCCTCACTGGGACCCTGACAAGCAGGAAAACACCGACTGAAGTCAACTTCTGGGGACATGCTAAATACCTATATAAGACATTAAGAGAACAAAGAGTGAAATATTGTAAAATGCTATTATACTGTTATCCATATTACGTTGTTTCTTATAGATTTTTTAAAAAAAAATGTGAAATTTTTCCACACTATGTGTGTTGTTTCCATAGCTCTTCACTTCCTCCAGAAGCCTCCTTACATTGAAAAGAAGCCTTACACTCATCCTGCAAATGACAGAAAGGGCTTATTTGCAGGATTTTTAGAGCATTAAAATAACTATGTCAGGCAGAAGAATCTTTCTTCTATCCTAGGATTTCAGCCATGCACACTCTCTCTCTCTCCTCCTCCTCTCTCTCCCCCTTTCTTCCCTTTCTCTCCCTTTCTCTCCGTCTCTCTCTCTCTCTCTTTCTAGCCCGGGGCGTGAATTTGCATGTCTAATTCATTTACTCACCATATTTGAATTGGCCTGAACAGATGTAAATCGGGAAGGATGGGAAAAACTGCAGTCATCAACAATGATTAATCAGCTGTTGCAGGCAGTGTCTTAAGGAGACTGGTAGGAGGAAGCATGGAAACGGAAAGGCAGTGTATCTGAAGCCTAATTGTCACATCAGAGCATCGTTGTCCCCATGCAGCAACCACCACCTTGTACATCACTTCCTGTTTTATGCAGCTCGAAACATGGACTGAAGATTTATTTTTAATATGTTGACTTTCTTTCTGGGCAAAGCATCGGTCACGTGTGCATTTTTCCATAGTCCCATCATGGAGCATTTATGTATACATTGTAAATAAATTTTGTGCAAAAAGGACTGGAAAAATGATCTGTATTATTGCAATTTTTTTGTAAAAGTAGCAGTTTGGTATGAGTTGGCATGCATACAGATTTACTAAGTGGGATAAGCTAATTATACTTTTGTTGTGGTTAAACAAATGCTTGTTGATAGCCTTTTTCTATCAAGAAACCAAGGAGCTAATTATTATTAATAATAATCATTGCACACTGAGTCTTAGAGTTTCTGATTGAAACAGTTTGGATTGTATAATAACTCAAAGCCCAGTTGTAGTAGTTTGAGTGCAGTAATGAAATCTGAATCTAAAATAAAAACAAATTATTTTTTGTCATGGTGACTCCACTGCTTGCAAAATTTGTTTCCTGCCCCCTCTCTGCTCTCTGGGGCAGTTCTGCCCCAGCTGGGAGCCGGGCAGCTCCAGAACCCTTCCAGCTCCAGAGGTGCGCCACCACCACTGGCCGTCAGCATAGCTGCTTCGCATTTGAGGCACGTAAATGCAATGATGCACTGCGTAAGGAAGCTCTTTTCTTTTGGTGCTGGGAGTTGTCAGGACGCTGACCGTTAGGAAATATCGTGGGGTGTTTGTTAGTTGTCTGCAGAGAAATTGGTGAATAGTATTTACAACCCCATCCCTCCCTCTCCAAGGAAAAAAATCACAGTTCTAATGCGCAGCTTACATTTCTTGAGCCACCGCTACGCTGAGCTGGAACTGAGCACATTAAGGGAGGAGGAAAATCCAACTTTGGAAACGTTGGCTGGGAAATGGCTGTCAGTGAAGATGCCAAGTGCTGCACGGAGGGCTCCTACGGGCCGGGGGCTGCACGTCGATATGTGCCAGGCCTGCGTGTTTGTAGCTTCCATGAAATCACAGCTATCGCAGCGAGAGGAAACCAAGTGCTTGGTGCAGGTCGGGAAATGGCATCGATGTTTGAATCAAAGCAGAAGGATGGACACCCCCCAGCCTCCCATCTCCTATCTCGGTGGGAGCGAGTTGGTGATGCGGGGTCAGGTGTGGGCAGTGCTTGTCCCGGGCTGTCCCCAGCAGGGTAGGGGCAGGAAGCAGGAGCTGGGCGAGGTGGGGGTGGGTTGGTGATCATACTCGATGCTCTTCGTGGTCTTTTCCAACCGTAACGATTCGGTGATGCTGTGATGCTGCGATAAGGGCGCGGGCAGGGCGCAGCTGGGCAGGCAGCGCAGCACTCTGAAGCAAGAACGCCACCAAAGTGGGGGCCTCCCCCCCCCCCACCTCACTCTCATCTCCTCCCCCTCCCTTCCTTCTTTTTTAACTCTCACTTTTCTTCTTTCCCCCCTTTTTTAAAGGGCCGACGCACCGCGCAGAGGCGGCCCATCGCGGCTCCCGCTTTGTCAGCGCCACAATGACACTTTCCTGCCAAAACGTGAATGAATGCCGCT
>PPHD01027681.1:0-11102 GCA_002909625.1 Bambusicola thoracicus
TTTTTTTTTCTATAACAAGCGAATTACTACTATTGGTCAATATTTCACAAAAACGTAACTAATGATAGATATAAGAATGTTTCCATATTTCTGGAGTGCTCTTGTATAGCTCTTTGCATTGAAGACTTTTAACAGTTTACTGTTTGGTACTAGATAAACAATACTGATAATTATATATATATTTACTATTCAGAGCTTGCAAATGCACATATGGTGGATAAATTCTTTCACAGATTTAGTGATGCTTATGTTTGCAGAAGAAAAGGATACAAGCAAGAAAGGAAAAGAGAGTCTTGTGGTTTTATGATTTTTGGTTACTGGTATTCCACATCATAACATCATATTGTACACATTATGGAATTAAAATTGTAAGACATTTTCAGGCCATTAGACTGCAGTTATTTAAGTTAGAACGTGGTGTTAGCATCTATGCTGTGTTTTATGTTTACTTTTGCTTTTTAGCATGAATTTGCCTTGACCAAATGCAGTACATAGTACCAGTGTTATCCCCACTACAACTACCTAAGTAAATTGATATAGTCTGCAGACTCAGCATCTTGGTGGTATTACATCATTGTCTGTAAAACAGAGCTAACATTCACCCTATGCTTGCTTCCTCACATATAACAAGAACCCATTCTCAGCATATATGTAATTTTATTGATAGCATATTAATGCCCAAATTGTGTATGATTTCTGATGCAAGAATAAAACAGGTATGCTTCTTTTTACAAAGCAGGACAACCATTCCCATGTCCCCAGCTGTACCTATATATTACTCTACCCTTGGTACAGAAGTCTCCCTCTCTTGGTTCTGAGCAGCCATTCAACTCATCATCAGAAGTGGAACTGCAAAGGCTTGGACATATATTTGAAGTCAGCTAGCTTATTGGTTAAAAACATTTCTATGAAGATGTAAGGAAGAAATGATCAGAAGTTCATAGGTCAAAGCTCTCTGTTTAATTTTTTAATGATTTCCAATTCTTGTTGAGGTTCCTAGTATCAACATTCTGCTCAGTCCTTTGCACAGCAGTCATCCTATCCATATTTGATATGGGATAATTAGCAACCAGCCTGGAGAAGTGGAGCCCTTTCTACCATCTGCACAATCAATGCTAGAAAATGTTCTGCTTCCTAGGGATAGCCATGTATTTTTTTAACAGCTCTTGATTTATTAAAAGGGGTGTAATGATCATGAAGAGTGTTAAACTTAAGGTCTTCTATTGACAGTGGTTCTGTGTAGCTTCATTAGATGTGAGGCTAACATCTGTCTGGTGAGATGAAGGCCACCTGCTCATTTTATGTAAATTCTAATAATTATCAATTGCTAAAGATCTATATATTCAGCACATTAAATAGTGCCAATGATAAAAATGAAAGCAGTTGTTTTTCCCTATCAGCTTTCCAATTTTATTTTCATTGCAATTATTTTATTACAACCTTCCCTAATCCTTTAAAAGCAGACAAGAGTAACAGGTCCCTGTCCTTTCAAGCTGGCAATTTAAATCTCACTATGATACCAGCCTGAGATGGCGGTGGTAGATTCTCTGGCTGGCATGATGACTAGAAAGTGCACAAGCTGTGAATGATCAGATTTCTAAATGGTTTGTAAACACTGGAGAAATAAGAACATTCTCCACCATAGCTTGCCAATAGAAAAAAGTGATATTAACATGAATTTTCAGTACACACTGAAATAAACCATTTTTTCAATGATTGGTGGTATAAAAGTCATGTCTCATTCCTTTTTTTTTTTTCCTTTAAAAATAAGTGATCGATTCTAAAGTCCTCTGTACACAGCAACTTATATCATTTTTTATTAGCTGGCAGAATGTTATTTTTAAAAGCAACAACTATTTCTTGCTTTCATATCTGGTAGGAGCGTTTTCTCTTAAGGGAGTTTATACTATGATGAATCAAAAGAGGCAGATAAATGGTAATAAAGGTACATCAACCACAGCTAAACCAGTACTTTTATTAAAAAAAAAAAAAAAAAAAAAAAAAAAGACCATTCCTGAAATCTTAAGGGGATTTTTTCTCACAAAGCAAATCTAGCAAAGTCCTCTTACTATTAAATTAGTATAGCCATTGAGCATGCATGCATACCAAATGGAATGTAGTCTGTATTAGGCAATAATACACTTATACAGTTTCTTAGCTTAATAGAAACAATGAATTTAATAAGGATATTAAGTTGGAAAACACTACCTGATAATGTGCATTTTATTTTGCTACTAAGAAAGAGAATTGCATGCCAAAGGTGGGATAGTTAGCTCCAGAGAAATGTTACTTTTCAACACTTTTTATTGTATGTTTCTCTATGGTTGTACTGTGTGGTTTTTCTTGTAATTAATCATTTTGTTGTGTGATTGCTGCTCCACCTTTTCTACCCTATGCAAAATATGATCTTGGAACCAAGATCCATAATTTCTATATGCATATAATTTTACTTAGTTGATGAATCCACCAAGCAATGGTAAACAGCAGGGAGGGGCTCAATGGAAACTCATTTGTTAGTTTTCCCACTTGGAGGCTGTTATTTTTATAAATTACTGATATTGGACACTGTAGGAGTGCCCTTTTTCGTATACATCGAAGTACTTCACTGGCCCCAGGAGTCACTAAGGCTAGTGGATTTTAATAGTTATAGATCTTAAATGGAGGGTTAGAAATTGTTTCTTTTCATTACAATTACAACAAGGAATTAACCCCAAGGGTATCCACTTAATTTCATAATATATAGACTGGAAAGCTAATAATGTGACTCTTCTAAAATGTAATGAAGAAGCAACTGCCCCTTGGCTCCCTAGGGTAGGGTTTTGTAAAATATATTGCAAAAAATGTAACACAAAGAAGATTTTACGTTAACAGGCTTTGTAATGTCACTAGCTCCAGTGCTCAAAGTGCTCCAAAGCTCATAGACACTGAGTATTGGCACTGGTTTTACAGCAGGAATTTAGTACCAGCACTTTCTCTTGTGTTGCTTCACTGCTACAAGGAAAAGCTGAAACAGTGATAGAAGGAGTGGAGGGTAATTTACAATTAAACACGTAAAGAAGTGAAAGAGCGGAGGGAGGAAGAAGGGAGTACAGTAGTACAAACTAATTACATCCTTCAAGGTCCTCTTGGACCCATCCTGTAGGCAAGTTTCCTTTATTATTTTAATCTTTCTTACCCTAATGCAAAACAACTCTTGGCCTTACAATTGGCAGCAAGTGAACTCAAGTACATTTGCTGTTCCATTTACAGTCGTGAGTAGTAAAGTAGCCTCTGACCTCCCAGTCATTATGGATGGTGACTGTGGAACAAATTCCTGGCCAAGATCTGAGGTATTGGATCGAGCAGTAGTTTTAAATCTAGGCTGAAGACATTTCTATTTGCTGACGATTTTAATGGAGTCTGACTAGGTACAGCATCCTGGGAAAGCTTTGCAGTAAAGACGGCAAGAAAAGAAGTACACTTGTTGTGCCTGTTCTAAAGTGAAAGGAAAAATAATGCAGTTAGAAGAAAAATCCATTTTGTTTTGGTTTGATTTTTAATGGTAGTTCTCCCAGGCATTTCTAACAGAGGCTTTAAGAAAGTTGATTCTTAGGAAAAATTCATTAGGGAAGAAACCTTTGGCCAATGTTTTTAAATTATGTATGATATGCCAGAATTCTGTGTGCCTACTTATTTTGCAAATATTCTGTTTGTAGCAGCAAATTTAAATAATTTGCCTGAATAGTCATGGTACATGCAAATGTTCAGCTGATGTGCTTGTACCCATCCAGTAAAATCTGATTTCCTTGTAGCTATAAGAGTAAGATTTCTTTTGCAAGTTTTGTAATTTGCAGCTTGTACACATCTACTGGACTCCTACTTCCAAATGCTGGTAATCCAAAATGATGATCTCTGAACTAACTTTTCTAGATCAGCTCATAGCTCACATTTAGTGCATGTAAACATTTCGATAAAGATGCAAAAGCAACTCTGCTAACTACTAAAGCAATACAGAATGGATTTTCAGAAGGCTGAAAAGAAAAAAAGGGAAAGAGTGAAACAGCAACAAGACAGTATGTGATTATACGTCCAGTATAAGCAGAGGTGGAAATGCTGAGCTCAAACAGGGACACCCAGGATCACAACCAGGCAGCTTTTGGAGATGTACAAGGAAGAGACTCCATAACCTCTCTGAGCAACCCCTTCCCGTGCTCAGTCGCCCTTAGAATAAAAAAGCGCTTAAGTGTTTAGAAGGAACACTTAATTTATTAATTTGCTAGCTTGGGACCTCTATTCATGTTGAAGAGGTAATAAAAACAAACAAACAAACAAACAAACCAGGCAAGCTGGCCTCTACAACTGGTATGTTCAACTCACAGTGAAATGTATGATTTGTATATATATGAGTTGCTTTCTACTGGGGCACCTTTGGTCATTTTCAGGCCTTCCCTCACTTCCTCGTTTTTTTTTTTTTCCCTTTTTCTTTTTTCCTTTTCTTTTTCTATTCCTATTTTCTTCAGATAGGAATCTCTGAACTTCAACTGATTATCATAGAATCATAGAATCATAGAATTACCCAGGTTGGAAGGTACCTCAAGGATCATCAAGTCCAACCACAGCCTAACCATAGTACCCTAACTGTAACAACCCTCTGCTAAATCATGTCCCTGAGCACCACGTCCAAATGGCTCTTAAACACTTCCAGGGATGGTGAGTCAACCACCTCCCTGGGGAGCCTATTCCAGTGCTTAACAACACTTTCTGTAAAGAAGTGTTTCCTAACATCCAACCTAAACCTGCCCTGGCGCAACTTGAGACCACTTCCCCTCGTCTTGTCATTTGTCACCAGCGAGAAGAGACCTACCCCACTCTCACTGTAAACGCCTTTCAGGTACTGGAAAAGAGTAATAAGGTCTCCCCTCAGCCTCCTCTTCCCCAGGCTAAACAGCCCCAGCCCTTCACTAGCCTCGTTGCCCTTCTCTGGACCTGCTCCAGCACCTCCATGTCCTTTTTGCACTGAGGTGCCCAAAACTGAACACAGTACTCGAGGTGAGGCCTCACCAATGCCAAGTACAGGGGCAGGATGACTTCCCTAGTCCTGCTCACCAAACCGTTCCTGATATAAGCCAGGATGCCATTGGCCTTCTTGGCCACCTGGGCACACTGCTGGCTCATATTCAGCCGACTGTCCAACAGTACTCCAAGGTCCCTTCCCATCTGGCAGCTTTCCAGCCACACCTCCCCAAGCCTGTAGGGTTGCTTGGGGTTGTTATGAACAAAATGCAGGACCTGGCACTTGGCCCTATTGAAACTCATGCCATTAACCTTGGCCCATTGATCCAGTCTATCCAGGTCTCTCTGTAGTGCCCTTCTCCCCTCTGGCACATTCTTTTACCATTTGTAGTAAATTTGTTATCCCTTCTCATCTTAATTGGGTCATTTTTCTTCCCTTCTCGCCAGAAGGTAAGGGGTCCCCTTACCCTGTCACACTTGAAACTGTGACACAAAATAAATGCAACAGTCATAAAATTCTTAATTTCTTTTGCCTTTTGCAAGACAGCAGACATTAACAGCATTACAAAAAGAAAAAATATGTATCACAAAACTATATAATCATATATTAAGAAATGTATTACATATCCAATCTGGTCAGACATTCAAGTCGCATTTATGACACTGTCAACAATGAAATCTGCCCTGAGACCAAGTATGGAAGAAAAAGTACTTATTGTTACATGAAGTGTACAGAAATACTGTACATTGGCACCCAGTTTTAAATACTATTCAGTGTTCAAAACAGTCTGTTGGTAACAATAACAATACTTTTACTTACATCCTTCCAAACACTACAAACTTTTGCTATGTTCATTTTTTTCACATAGCATGATTTTCTGCACTTCTTCAGCAGTCCTTAAATATGCTTGATCATTTTCTAACTTTAAATACATTCCTCACTACACAAATTGGAGAAAAAAAGTGCATTTGGAATAGAATTAAAATAACATAATAATTCATCATCGACTTCTAAGAAGTGCAGTATTAGCTGTAGTGCTTCAGTGAATATTAAGTTCATTTACAAAAGTCTATTACACTTTCAACACACGTTAGCTGCCTTACAGGAATACAGCTGAAATATACAATTGCTGATGCATGATTAGAAATGCACACTGAATTTGAAATTCATCACTTTGAGATGCTTCCCATTTTTCATTGTAACTACTCCACTCTACTAAATCAGATTAAGTGGGAGCCCATTTCACAACTGAGCCAAAGATGACAAGCCAAAGTGCTCAGAACACATAACATACTTAAATTGAAACTTTTTTGTCCCACCTGAATAATCATAGAATCATCATAGAACGGCCTGCGTTGAAAAGGACCACAACGATCATTGAGTTTCAACCTCTCCTGCTAGGTGCAGGGTCGCCAATCACTAGACCAGGCTGCCCAGAGCCACATCCAGCCTGGCGTTTGAAGGCCTCCAAGGATGGGGAGTCCACAACCTCCTCGGGCAACCATGAAAGCTTATTTAGTGGGTTAATTTTACATTATGTAGCCTTTTATGAACAAGATGCCCAACAATCCAGTACAGTGAAAAAAACAACTGAAGAGTAAGATCGCTTCCGATTGCTTATAATCTACATGACTAAGTAAATGTCCAGGTTTCTCTGGGAGAACAACATGGGATACAGTGTCAAAGGCTGTGCTTAAATCTAGGTAGACTGCATCAACAATGTTTCCCCAGCCACAATGCAAGTCACCTCATCACTGCAACATGGTAGACAAAGGTCAAGTTGGTCAAGCAGGACACGCCAAGCTGGCTAGTCCTCAACCGCTGATTGGCCCCCAAAAGCTGCATGATCACACTTCAGATGATGTGTTCTATAACCTTCTCCAATACTGAGGTCAGGCTTCCCCTGAATTTTCCTTCTGACCCTTCTTGTAGATGGGTCTCACACAGAAAGTCTTCAGTCATCTGGGACCTCCGCAACTCACTAGGACTTCCAATAAATGATTAAAAGCAGTTTGGTGAGCACTTATGCCAGTTTCCTCAGTACCCTCAGGTAGATGGAGAGTGGTCACCAAGCCACTCTCCAACATCCTTTGGCAGTCCTGGCTACCTGGGGATGACCTGGTGGACCAGAGACTGGCAAGTGTGACACCCATCTTCAATAAGGGCCGGAAGATGATCCTGGTAGCTACAGACCTATCAGTCTCATCTCAGCACTGGGAAAGGTTGTGGAAAGGATAATCTTGGGAGCCATCACAGACCAGTTAACGGTCAATCAGGGGATCAGGCCCAATCAGCATGGGTTTATGAACAGTAGATCCTGTCCAACAAACCTGATTTCATTTTGTGACAAGGTGGATGAAAGTGGTTTAATGGATGAAGATAAGGCAGTCGATGTGGTCTACCTGGACTTCAGTAAAGCCTTTGACACTGCCCCCCACAACATTCTCATGGAAAGCTGGCTGCCCACGGTTTGGATGGGCGTACTCTCCACTGGGTGGAACACTGGCTGGATGGCCAGGCCTGATGAGTTGTGGTCAATGGAGTTAAATCCAGTTGGCGGCCAGTCACCAGCAGCGTCCCCAAGGGCTTGGTACCGGGGCCATTTGTGAAGGGCTTGGAGAATATGCCCTATAAGAAGTGACTGAAGGAACTAGGGCTGTTTAGTCTGGGGAAAAGGAGGCTGAGGTGAGACCTTATTGCACTCTTCTAGTACCTGAAAAGTGCTTACAGCGAGAGTGGGGTTGGTCTCTTCTCACCAGTGGCAGGTGACAGGATGAAGGGAAATGGCCTCAAGTTGTGCCAGGGTAAGTTTAGGTTGGATATTCGGAAATACTTCTTTACTGAAAAGGCTGCTAAGCACTGGAATAGGCTCCCCAGGGAGCTTGCTGAGTCACCATCCCAGGATATGTTTAAAAACCCTTTGGATGTAGTGCTCAGGGACATGATTTAGTGGAGGGCTGTTAGAGTTAGGGTACTATGGTTAGGCTGTGGTTGAACTTGATGATCTTTAAGGTCTTTTCCAACCTGAGTGATTCTATTCTATGAGATCCCATCCAGTCCCATAGACATGTAATAGTGTAGGGGAAAAGCAAATCACTGTTTCCTCCTGAATTACGAGAAGTATTATTCAGAAGAGTTGTCCCATAAGTGGAACTTTGTACTTCCTTAAACACACTTTCCAGCTTCTATGATATTCGGCTTTTCCTGACCAGACTTGCAGACCAGTGGTACAAATCTGGCATAAGTTGAAGCCAACAGATGCCTGTATTTAAGTGGCATGATATAGGCTGAAGCGCATAGAAAACAAAGCCAAAATTACTGAAATTGTACAAGTTATCAGATACTACATCTCAGGTTGATAATAAATATAGTTCTTTTAATCAGAGCAGCAAATGATTTTCTTTGAGATTTTAGTTACAATTTTCTATAGACTGAGATCCAGAAATAGCTTATTCACTCCATCTTGTTAATATTTTCTAACTCCTTTTTGTAAGCTAAAGACCCAGCTGCTACTTAACCCTCTCCATTACATAATCTGTGAATTGAGAATCTGCACAGTGCTATTTCAGATTGAAACAGCAATATATTGTTACCATGGCAGAGCACAACATTTCCTTCAAATTACTTTACAGCATCATCTCAATAAAAGCATGTAAATATCAGGAACTTCTGAAACCTAGAGTATTGCAAGATACAAAGTAAATTATTGCTCATAATCAGCTAAAGGAGTTCTATTTTTTGGCATTTTTCCTTTTGACAAACAACATAAGTCTTCGACTCAAGTCCAAAATATGCATGCCTCAAAAATCCCAGAACTTCATTCAGCAAGAATCAATATTCTTTCCTAATGCATTTTCTTTCAAAAGAAAACAGATACCAGCATCACTGATGGATGTTATTACTACTAAATGGTAAAACATGGACCCCAAAAAAAATCAAGGCTTTTATTTTATACCTCTTGTTTTTCTGATTTAAGCTTGATTTGGAAGGAAAGAGCGATTCATAACTTTTCATCTTTTCAGACAGCACTGACAAATATTTTGGAGCAAACAACCTCTAAATCGTAACTCAGGAAAAAGCAAGCAAGCCAACTCCAAAACCATCAAACCTCACAATTAAGTAACTGAATACATACCGTTAGGATGGTTTGTTTCATATCCCTGTTGTGTTCTAAAGGACTGAGGTTCAGAATATTGAATAATCTTAGGCTCCGTTACAGGAATTGTTTCTCTTATGTGCTTAGAGAACATGCTTTCCAATTGGTCCCCACTCAACTCCTTTGCCGCTGGAGAGTGCAACCCCAGTTCTTCTTTATGCTGTAACGCAAAGGTTTCTAAATTCACCTTTGCTGAGTTCATTTCTCTGTTGTGCCTGGCATCCGTAACACAAAGTTCATTGGCTTGCAGTGATACTTTCATTTGATTAGCAGCTGAGGTTTTGAACAAGGTATTAGATTCAACACTACACAAGCTTGCATGACTTGCAGGAGATACAGAAGCAGACTGGCAAGTACTTCCCACATAATCCGTTTCCTTCACTGGAACAGCCGCAGGATTAAAGACTATCTGAGAGGTAGAGACACTGTGGCCAAAATCCTCTTTAAGCAACACTCCATTCCCACTGCTGGGAAGAGCATCAACCTCCGAAACAGAATCCTCTGTCAAGGTTATGAAGTCAGAGGGGGTCTGGACAGCCGTGAGGTCAGCTGAGAGCAGTGGAGACTGCAAAGCACTCCCCATGCACTCTGTCACCTCAGCTGAGCATGAAGAAGAGGACGCAGCAATCACTGGCTCGCTTTCAACATAGGATTTTATCTCCAGCGTGCACCCAGACTGAGGCACAGAGGAAACTGATTGACTCTGTGGAACCGGTTTGGAAAACTTGTAGTGTGATGAGAAAGATTTAGGGAGAAGTTTTCGTGTGGACTGTTTGACAGAGCAGCGGCTCTGCTCCTCCACAAAGCCAGAATCATCACCCTCATTTTTGCCAGAGCTTATGCAATTTATAAAGACGTTCTTATTAGCTGAAGGCTCCTTTCCCTTTTCAAAATCATCCGTCAAAGACCTTGTTATCTTTTTGCTGCGAGAACTGCCAAAGCTAACCGAATGCCTTCCTCTGCTTTTAATGTGTTCCTCCAGGCACAGTTTTTGAAAAGTGCTGAGAGAAGGCTGGGCACCATTTGACATGTTAACATTCTGGCTGGTGGCATCGGGCTTTTGCTCCCCCCCTTTCTTGTTATGGAAGCTAATGGAAGGAGTTCGAAATATGCTCCGGCGCTTGCCTGTGCTCCCTGAGCTGGAGTTAGTGCTGGATGGGGAGGAGGTGTGCACACCCACAGCGCTGGCAGAGGAAGGCGAAGAAGGGAGGGAGTCATGTCTCCGGCTAATACTTCTCCTGAATATTGGCAACCGAGATACTAGAGTTGATCGCCTGGATCCCGAGTCCCCCATCAGGGCACGAGGCGTTCACAATTCTTCACAGCCAAGAAATTAACCTGGGGTGAGAAAAAGAGACAGAATAATAATTCAGCCTAAAGGCCAAATGAACAAGTTTTAAGTCAACCAAAACACCTGAGACATCAACATCTACCTTATGTACAGCTCCATCTCATCATATATACATATATACTTATTTTAGAATTTCACTTGTTTGTTCTGCAGCACCAAAATCCTAGTAATCAAAGATGCGGCTCAAAACATTCTACACAAGATACACAATTGTATACATTATGCAATGCATCTCATACTGGGTAACAGTATAAACCTACATGATACACAAATATTTCACCCAAACATCCTTAGATACATAAGTTCTTAACAAGTCTCCCTATAAAATATAACCTCTCTGAAAAGAGATTGATTTTTCTGCATAAAGTGAAACAATTTTGGTTTCCTAAACATTCATTTTTGCAATAAAAATGAACTAAAAGGATTTAAAGTTTTCAATCTTGCTGTTCAGTTGGATGTTTAATTCCTTTATGTATTCCTACTAAAGGTAGTACATACCATCTTTGAGCAAACAAAATGCTAGTGTTGCAATCAGGCTCACCAACACCCATTCTTCCTAGAGAATGTCTAGTTCTAGCAATTCAGTGTCAAAATGTACGACC
>PPHD01027682.1:0-11102 GCA_002909625.1 Bambusicola thoracicus
TATAAACAAGGCCCCAAATCTACCAAGATTGCTCGCCATCCTGTATCTGTGAAGCTGATTACTCCTATCCAAGTGTGCTGCCTTTCATTTGTTGCTACTGAATTTCTTATGAGTTTTTCCAGACTGTTCATTGTGTTATTATTTTTTCTTTTCAATCATTCAGGTATACTTCAGGGGAAAAAATATAATAGAAAGAAGGTTTATGAAAGCTCATGATGACAATATATGTGTGCCTCTTTTAAGGGCACGTACTGTCAAAAAATACCTAGTCATTTAGTCATAATGAACAATATAAGCCATTGTGAGGAATTACCACATCTGGAAGAAAAAACATTAAGCAGGCTTGAAAAGAAAAGAGTAGCATACATCAAATACTCATGGTGACTCTAATTACTATTCATTTCTAGCTTCTCCAAGGTAACAAAGGAACATGGCAAATGGAAAAAAAAAACAAAAAAACAGGAATAGCAATATTTAAAATATAGATGTCACTTAGCTCACAAAATTCATTATTTTCTTTTTTTCTCAGGCTGTAATCAACATGCCAAAATAATAATAATAATAACAATAGTTCCAGTGTGTGGTCATTTCTATTCTGTAATATATTTTATAATTTTCTGAGGACCCATTTCAACCCAATGTGAAAAATGCTAGAGGCAACAATAGGCTATTTATGATTTTTTTCAACGGAATAGCTTTACTATATGATTCCAATAACTGTCAGTTCTATCTAACAGCAGAAGAACTTTTCCATCTATTAAAATCTGTGTATTTCATTGATCTAGTACATGATCTCAACTACCTCCAGTTTTACAGTTTGTCTTTCCCCCAAGACATCTAATAGGCAACAGCAAATCAAATTACCCTATTATTCACTCTAAGTCTGTAATCAACTGAATCTGTTATTTCGTTCATGCAGGTATTTAATCTAATCCAGGCTAAGTTTTAAGCATACTAGCTCCTGTTGTCTCATGTCATCCTGCTGTATGATTGCAGCTTTGCATTCTCCATGGCCTCTTTATTCCTCAGTACTGCACCACATTGCTCAGGGATCAGGAGAAAATCAACAATGAGAAAGTCACTCATGGAAATAACTGTTAAAATGTTCTGGTGATCTGCATAGAAATTGAATTTCACCATTTGAGAAACTCTGCACTATCTGTTTTGGCATTACAGGACTTTATATTATATTGCTTCATTAGTCATGAATTTTGATCGTCGTAGGTCCAATTAGTAAAAGTATTAGAGAATTTGTTGAGAAACAGTCTCTGTGTGGCAGTCTATACTGGAATCCTCAACAATGATTAATCAGTCTTCTCACCACACTTTAGTTTACACAAACTAGGCTTCTTCCTCAACTGTTTTTACTTTTTTCCCTGGAAAAGCACCATCTAACAAGTCATATAAAAGTGAATTTCATACCTGGTTCCCAGGTAATCTTTTGCCCCAAACTCAGCTGGTATCACAATTTCTCAAATGAAGAGCCAACACAAAATTTAGGAGAATATATTTGTCCCAATCTACATTCTCTATATTCCTGGCCTCAAGTCATGTTTACTTTATAAGCTTTTCTTTGCATACCTGGATGAACAGTGATATGAGAAACTGAGAGTTTCCAGTGTGGATATAAGAACAGTTAAGTTCCTAAAGTTGTTTAAAGAAAACTCATTTTGCTGACACAACATATGCCCATAAGGGATTCAGAATATGATAATTAATAATAGGAAAGAATTGACTACTAAAGTTGCATTCCTACTAGTGATATTTTCCAAGACAATCTGCACTCTCTAAGTTGCTTACTTCCTTTCATCCTTGCTTGGATTCCTAATTCTACAGAAATGTGAGTACAGAAAATTTAAACCTGCAAATTTCAGATAAAGAAAATGTAGGTGTGATAACAGCCAAGAATGATCTGCTTCACAAGAAAGCTGCACACAAATTTTTGTTGAGGAAAAATAAAGAACAAAATCATGCACACACTGTTCTATTTAGCTCTTCTGTAGCTGCCCACAAGGAACTGACTGGGATAATTTTGATTCCCTGAACATACAATGTCATCTGGCTGCAAAGAGAGCTTTCCAAGGGGGAAATTAAGAACATAAGACCATGCAACCTAAAGACAGAGACAGATACTGCAGTTATTCATATGTGTAATAAAGCTTACACCTGGTTGCCTACCATACCAGCAAATTGTTGCTACCTATACTGATAGCCTCGATTTCTGCTTCTGATTCTTGTCTTCGTTAATGTATGGCATCTTACAGTTCCCTCACTTAAGCTCAAGTCTGCATATGGGGTGGGAAATCTACGCTGGCGATTCTAAGAGTAAGATTTTGAAAGACCTTGACAGGTCTTTCCACTTCAAAGGTAAATGCGCTCTGTCTGGAACTGCTTCAGTCATTCAAAGTGGTGGAAGTCTCCAAATAGCTGTCAGATGGTTAGGAGAAAAGACCAAGTCAGGGGGCTATAATTGGAAAAGTTAGATACCCACACAGGTATGCACAATGCATCTGTTGGGGGGTATGGGGAGGAAGAAGCTGTCTTTATAAGACTGTAAGACTAAGGTGGCAGTTGTACAAGATTTCTTCTAGAATGCTCATTCAGATTGGCTTTGATTTAGCTAATCCTAACAGAGGCCTGCAAAGCCAAGAATATAAGCTATAAAAATGACTAAATGCATCAAATCCCACACAGTGCTGGCATCCAATCAGCATTTTTATTCAGTTAACCAACCATCTTTATTTTTTCAGTCAGAATTAAACAGATAGTGTTTGATGATATTTAGTCCTGCTCTGTATTTTAAATGCTGCACTGTGTCAGGCTGACTGGATTTGAAAAATTTAATCCGAATCATTGGGTGAACCATATTTCAGAATGTATGTACATATATTTTAGATCATAAACTTCATGCAACAACTCTGTTTTTTCATACCTTCTTATTCAAGTTCATAACTACAGCAGAAGAAATAAACGCATACTAGATTCAGGCAGTAATTGAAATCTTTGGTTTACTCTTAAAAAATGGAAGATTATTCTTGAAAGTCACTGCTTTACAGATGAAATGATAGCTGAAAATGTGATGCATACACTGATGTTTCAAACTCAGGGTATTCACTTAGTCGAACCCAGTGTCATCAGCTGAGCGACTGAACTAATGCAGAAAAGGGAAAACACTTTTTTAATGCATAAATCCTCTTTTCAAATATTTACATTTTTTTTTCATTGAAAAATATCTTAAATAGAAATAATCAAATTTTCTCCTACATCTTGAAAATATATTAGCAAAATAAGACAGGCTATGAGTATACAGGCTTCATCTGTTATGTAAAAATTATCTGTGATATAACCAGCTTTGTCATTCCATCTTTAGCCACCTCTTTTTCTGCATAATGAAAAGTTAGCTCAAATATTGTATGAAGTTTGCTTAAAGTTGAAGCCAGGAAAAATCACAGTCAGGAGGCAGAATGGTTCCTTTATTTTCTTCCTATAATCTTTCAGAGCCAAGCAACAATCTAAATGCCTAGGAACTAACACCCAAAGTAATTTATGGTTCTAAAATGGCAAAATAAAATGAAATAAATAGCAACTGAAATTACACTAACACTGCCAGACCTTTCTCTCCATTCATTTCACTTGAATCCTCAGGCACGTAACTCCTTAAATTATTAGATCAATATGTAAGTCAAGAAGTACTGATACCTATATGTAGAAAAATGAGGGAATTTTTCATTTGCAAGCCACACAAACAAGAAGCCAGCAAAGATCAACATGATTCCAAGGATACAGGTAATAGACAACACATAGTCTATATACAAGAGTCATAGTGTATGCATAATGGCCTAACACATCACAAATGGACTGTAAGTATACCAGTAGGAAAGCTCAAGGAAAGTTAAATAATTCTTACAGTTCTAGTGGTTTACACACCTCAATTTAGAATACCACTATCCAAGCAAAATAAAGAAAAAAAGCATAGTTTCAGAAATTGTTTTCTAGAAAATCTTTAAACGTGAATTAACCATGGGACAAATGTTGCATCTGACTCTTCATGCTGTGCTACCAACTGGTTCTGTTTCTCCGCATATTTTTAATTTCTGAGGAAGTTTTAAATGTGTTCACACAAACCTGGATATAGCGTCCAAAATCTTGGACCATCTCTTTCACGTTATCTTCTTCAATATAAAATAAGAAAAGACACTACCATTGGTGAAGATGCCATTTTCTGATCAAAACCTATGCTTTACGTATCTCCTGTTTATTCAGTTTGGAAGTCTCTCTGATGACAATTTCTCATTGCTAGCTGGGAACAATTTTAATCTGTATACTATCTGCGTGATGTGCTATCAGTGATGGTTGCAAACTATTCTTTCCTCCTGTAAAATTCTAGGGGTTACCGCTATGGAACTAAGTAAATGAAACAAAATGGACCATGAACCAAAACCAGAATAATCATAGCATGTGTCCTGATCTTTCAACTCATACGAAATTCACTTCTTTTCTTAACATTCTATAATGCTTAGGAAGATCTTGAGAAAAAGCCTTAGATGGCACATACTGAAACATTAACAACACATGGAAGGGACACAGCCTTACAAATTTTGTGCATACAATTAAAATTATCTGTAATTTTCCCCACCAAAATGAACTCCTAAATAACCACATGACTGGACAACTTTAACACTGACAAAGGGATATAAATGACAAAAACAGACTTTGGAAGCACAGCAACAGAACTCAAAGAAGATTATAATCATTAACTATCCAGATGGTGCATTTACTGTTGCTTAGTTTTGGATCATGAATTAAGCACTAAAATCATTAAGTTCTTGATGATCTGCATATTTAAGAGTAATTTGTCTTTTCCAGCTGATCCCAATGTTAACCACAAAAAGTGAACAAATATGTTTCCTTTTCATCTCCACCCCCATCTTGTATGAATCTCTATTTCTGCAAACTCTGACTTCAGTATTTGGTTTCAATTTGGCCAACTGGTGAAAATGATGGTCTATTTATACAGCTGGTATGCTAGGCGCAATTTTGCAAAATTTCACTGTATAGATCTTTAAAATGTAAAATCTTTTCAGTACACAGCTGATAGCTGCAGACAGAAGTGACCAAGACAGGTGAATGCAAAGGAAAGATCTATGACTGGATAGGCTGAATGCACGAGGGTTGCTCTGAAAGTAATGTCTCCTGTTTTATGATGTTGGCCCATGATGTCGGAGGTGGATGTTGGTGGTATGGGAGGAGAAGCTCAGTCTTCCCACAAATATTCCATTTTATTGCCACGTGACAGATGGCAGCAGAGGGGCACTCTGACCAAATGGCATCTGATGTGAAAATGCATATGAAACAAAGGTGTAAAACTGAGTTCCCTCATGCTGAAAAAAATGGTACCTACTGATATTTATCAACACCTGCTGAATGTTTATGGAGACCAAAGAGTGGATGTGAGCACAGTGAGGTGAGGTGGTGGGTTGTGTGTTTCAACAGTGGCGACTGTGGGTCACCTCTGCTGGTGCAGGTTTAACAAGCATGGCACTTAGGCTCTTGTTCATCGCTGGCAAAAATGCAGAGCTAGTGGTGGTTCCTATGTTGAATAATTGTTTTGTAGCTGAGGATTTTCTCTATCAAATAGTGTCATTATGCTCCTTGTATCTGTTGTCATTTCCATGGAAATAAGTAGGAGGCATTACTTTTGGAGAGATCAACATAGGTTGTACTAATACTAGTGTAAATTCCCTAGAAAGTAGATTCTTATTATAAGAATTACAATAATATTATAGTAAGAATAAAATTATTCTTATTACAATATAAATTAAATAGAATATACACTGATAGAATTTGCAGAAGGTAAATGCTCAGTCCTGGATTGTAAGAGAAAGCTCTCACTAGAAAATGTAGAGTGATTCACTTTTGTCAAAAACAGCCTAGCAAAAAATATAGGAAATAACCTATTTTTATTGCTGTTAAAATGTTGGATACAGATCATCCTCACAATCCTCTAAAGGATTCCAGAGATAACAGCATAAAAAAGAAATTCAATGCTATGTAGAACCCTCAGCAGCTGCATCTGGTTTTATGCCTATTTTGTTCATCTTTTCTAACATAATGTACAACTAAAATTCATACTTATTTGATGTTCCATCTGTTTAGGCACATTCTATAACTGTTCAGTCTGATTATGCTGACACAGACTGCAGCCAGCATAATCTTAAGGACTAATAATAAAACATTTTTTTTTTTTTTGGTAATTATCAGTTAATTTAATGGTGACAAACATGGGCATTTAAGTGAAAAAAGTCCTACAATGTGACAGATCTCCAAGAATGTAATGGTTTCTGTTGGATTTCTTTTTATACTATTGATTTCCACAACAAATATCCAAATATTTATTCAAAATTAAAATCTCTATAAGTTTCCCTTTTTCATTAGGGGAAAAATACTGAAAACCTGTTCTGAACTTCACATAAGTTACCCATTTACTTTTTGAGTATTTGTAACAATCAAACATATCTGCCCATAAGAAACACATTTTACTTAGCATCTTCTACATACCTTCTGCATCTATCTTGCAATTTTTTTTAAAGAAACACACAATTCTAATATTACCCACTGCAAATGGAACAACATCTGAATGATCATGAAACAGCACTCTAACTAGTTAAACAAATATCCTGGAAACAAAAAGGAGTGAAAACCTTTTTGTCTATTCTTATTTGGTTGTTAACAGAAACTGTGCAGAGGACATTTTAAAAGGTTTTTAAACTTAACTAATAACTCAGATTTTTGTTAGTTGAAATAAATTAGAAAATGTTAAACACAACAGTAGATAAATTCACATTATGTACTTCCTTCTGGGAGCAGCATATTTACTCTATCACTAAACAATACGACAGCTGTAGAATAATACTTATTAACGTTAGCTGTTTATGTTTTGAAAATATGTGTTTTAAATTTCTTCAGTTATAGAAATGAATCATATTACATAAAGTTTCTCTGCTAAATTACATAGATATTATTTCCTTTTTTTTTTTTTTTTTTTTTTGACTAAAAATGTAACGAGCCTTTCGTTTTGCTTACAGTATAATACATACTGATACAGTTGCCCAACTTTGCATCCCACGAAGCAGGAAAAGATTTGTAAAATACTTATTATACAATGAATAATTTAAAAACAATAAGAACATTATTAAATGATTTTGTTCCACCTTTATCACCTTTATGTTGACACAGGAAGCATTACTGTAATTTTTTAAAGCATTTGGGTTGTAACAGAGGAAATTGAATTCATTCAGCAGTCACACCTTTCTCTGTGGTTGCTGCATCTTAAAGGCAATACAGATACTTCTGACTTTTTTTCTTAAACCTTTCTGACAACTTCCTGGGTTTAGCCTAGGGGGGTTTCTGCCACTCTGCTACTCTCTAAACCCGTAAAGTTCTTCTTCAAAAAGCAACAGTTACTTGGGAACAGCATGCCTTTTCCATTGCTTCTATTCCTCCCCTAAATGTTACTGATATTTGACATTCTGAAGTCTTGAATATATAGTTTGCTGTAAGTTTTTGTCATCCTTACTGAAAGTCTACCATCAAAGCATCTTGCTAAACAATTTTGAATCTGGAAAATGATGAAAATAGAAAAATCTATGATAACTGCGTTTAAAGCACAGAATAGAACAGTCATATCTACCCGAAGTCACAGTTTTTAGGAGTCAGTAATCACATTAGAATTCAGTGTCATTTCTACAGGAATATTATTATTCTATTCAGATGGTTATAAAGTAAAGTCACATTCAAAGATCCATAGGGAAGAAAAGGAGAAGTATTTCACCAGGAAGACTCTTCTCCTTTTAACTGTTGTACCTATTGAGTTATTTCACTGTTTTACAAGAAAGTGAAAGGACCCTTTATCACAACATACCATCAAGTCAACTGAAAAAAAAAAATAATCCATAGAATTAGATGAATAATATGGTAATGTTCCAATAGTAACAATCAGTCAATAGTAATTCTATTAAACTCATCAAATCCTAACTAGGTTAAACATGGAAATAGAGACAAAACTAGTGATACAATTTAATATTTTCTCATTTAATATTACCTACAATCTTCTCAAAACAAAGAGTGCAAATCACACTGTTGGTTATTTGATATTTTTATATAATCACTAGACTATTTTTTTCTCTTTTCATTAGTTAATGGTATCAGCAGGTAGAATTTGTTAACTCTAGATCCTCTTCTCTATACTTTTATCAGTAAAATTAAATCTCTGCTCCCTCTAAGAACTTAAATAAGAAACGCACTTGCTTCATCTAGATATCTGCATGTTACACGTCGCTAGAAAACATCTAAAGTTGTGGACAAGCCAGCATTCTGCCATGTCAGCACACAATCTCCAGATGGGCATCATGGCTGTTCAGAACCCTGACCAAAATGA
Source organism: Bambusicola thoracicus (assembly GCA_002909625.1). NCBI lineage: Eukaryota > Metazoa > Chordata > Aves > Galliformes > Phasianidae > Bambusicola > Bambusicola thoracicus. The sequence goes on from PPHD01027682.1 coordinate 8,438, forward strand.
TGTTTCACTTTACTAGCCTTGCTGACAACAGGAAACAGACTGCCCTTCAAATTGCATTTTCTCTGTCACTTTCAAAAATTTGATAAATATCACATAATTTGACCCATCATTAGCTATCAGTTCACTTCCTATATATCATTACACAAAGTGTAGGAAAAAAAAAAAAAGACAAGGAACTAATACTTAAAGCAGTATGTATTGCTTTTCATGAAGTCAAGTATCTAAGCTCAATTAGCAAAATTTCTGTAGGTGATACTTGACTGTAGAACAGGGTAATTCTTTATTCTTTCAGTACTCATAATTGAATCATTAATCACATTGTTCAACAGTCTCCATTTACTGCATATGACAAGTACATTTTTACTGCAACATGGACTTCTCTGGCTCTGTCAACAAGTTTTAGTTACAATTTCCATTCTAGTCTAATTCAGTAAATTATCATACACATAACTCACTTGGATCTTTTCCTGAACTGATCTGTTCATTCCCTGCAGACCACTTTCAAACCCAGTGAATGTCAGAAACATTCACTTACTGTGTGAAATTTTTGGCACAATCAAAAAGTTTTTACAGCTAATTGAAATAATTGCAAAGAAATGACACATAATTCTTGCAGATAGAGAGCTACAATTTTTACTGAGAGTAGCTCTCAGACTGATATTGGTAAAAAAAAAAAAAAGTATTTTTTAAATCATGTTTAAATACTGACAATCCATTATACTTTACAAAATCAGTAGTGGAAGCATCTTTTCTGCAATTTTGCCAGATATTCAAAATCATCAATACATACATATATATTTATATACTACGGCAAGTAACGTTAGTGGTTTGGAAGGAAATAGAGTTTTAAAACACCCAAGTGTCCTGAGAAGCACATAAATTGGGTAGTTAGGGCTATCGTTTCCAAAGAGCCTAAGGGAGTTACATCTCCACTTTCATTGGCTTTTATTATAGATGACTGACTAACTTCCAAAGAATATTTCAAAAAACAGCTTGAAAGTAGCTCAGTGTGAAAAGAAAATGGACTGGACTTCTCAAAACCTCTCTGCTAGTTTCTCTTTCTTCCGTCTGCTGTGGCAGTGACCTGAGACACGCTATACATTCAGGGCAGTTAGACTGTGATGACGTAGCCCTAAGACCAGCTGTGGATATAATGAAATGCTATTTACTATATTATTCAAAAACACAGCACAAAAACAGATGCCTGTGTGTTGCATGAATGAAGATAAAGTATTTCGACAGTTACAAGAAAACTAATACTTCTGTTTTCTGGCACTTCTACAGAAAGAGAACATGAGTGTATATTCCAGCAGTCCAAAATGAAGACAAATAACTTCCCCCCGCCTTTTCTCCGAGAAAACCAGAAAAATTCATTGTTAACTTGGGTTAGGAGTTTTAATCCTACCTTTTTTCAAAATAGTCTGGACTACAACATCAAGGTAAGCATACCACAGGATTACCTGACTAGATTTTTCAATAATTTTCTTACTTACAAACATAACTAATGCAAGCTAGAGGAAAGTAAATCTTTACCTAACTTTCTACATTGTTTTCTTTTCATTCACTAAGTCATAATGAAAAATATGCTAATATTGCAAGTAGGAAAAAGAACTCAATTTCATGGTTCTTTATTTAGGTGTTATTTAGGCAATGACCTATATGTGGACTAACTCCCTGTAAAGAGGTAGAGAAATATTGCTATCCTAGCTATGATACATTGCATCAATCACTTGTATGCTGAAGTATCAGTCAAAAAGAACATCCTCAGTCTGTCAAAGTCAGCTTCCTGTGCTCAAGCTTATCTGGAAAATATGTCATGTATTCCTTTTCCTTTCTATTTTGGATTACATATCCAGTGTCTCTCATTCGTAAAGCACAGTACTGAAGTGCTGATTGCTTTGAAGATTTTTTTTAATTCTAGGCTGACTCAGAGCTTCCTGGGGTAAGGACTGCAATATTTAATCAGCAGTCAGCTGTCAAACTTTGTCAAGAAAAAAAGCACAGCACTTTAAACTAACAGCATCTTTATTAAGTCTGTTTCAGCATTTGAACTGCTTGATTCAAACTGGAAGCTGTTTAACAAAGCATCATAACAACTAACCTCATTAACCTTTTGTTGGATTAGTCTGAAACCAGCTAGGGCATAAGAATGAGGAGAGCAAGTACAGAATTGGGTGACATGAACAAATTACCCCAGAGGTGGTAGAGGCCCAAAGAAGAAGCTGAGTGGCCTTCATTTAAGAGATGGAGGAGCCACCAACTTCAGCGTGACTAGATCACCTTGTCTTACCTTGTCACTTCTGATTGGCAGATATTAATAAATTTGATATTAGGTCTTTATTTCAACAGAAGTGAAAAAAAAATTATATTACTCTTCTAAGTGCATCCCTGCTAGGGACATCTGTCCTACCCTAACAGGCATCATATAGATCTCAACTTTATAAAATCATGTTAATAGACTTCACTGTACCTCAATTTTCTACCTCCTTCCCTAATTCTAGTGCTTGAGAACATATACTTCTTGCTAACAAGCTCAGCTCACCTCCTTCATATTTTGTAGGGGCATCTTTAGGCACACAATATTCTCAGATGTAGTTTCTCTGTACATCTTTCACTATTCCCTAGAACCTAGCTCTTTTGGTTATGATTTAAACTGGAAGAGACA
>PPHD01027683.1:0-11101 GCA_002909625.1 Bambusicola thoracicus
ATCTGATCTTGAAAGGCTTATCTTTAGGTTTTTTTAAAACTGGTTCTGTAACTTCTAATGGTATGTTGTAACCATTCCTTTGTAAGCTACTTCCTAGCTAAATTCAATTAAAAAATGTAAATGAGTGCCGGTATTCTGAGACAGTTACTGGCTGAATGTATTAGGTTTGTGATGTTCGGCTGCTTTGTGAAGAAAACCCTGTAAAGTTGTAAGCAGAATGCAATGTAAGGCAAGGGTTTACTTTTGCTTTTATGCTGGTACAGGGATTTATCTCAACTCCAGCAAAAACAGCGCAGGGAAGAAATTTTCCTGGTGAATTTTCACAACGAAGTGAAGATGTAATAGTGGCATGGTTGGTGTATCCCCATAATCCAAGTAGCCCAGGTAGGGTATGCTCTGAGGAAGCAGCAGTACAGGGTAGCAGCAGGGTATGTACACAAGGCTGCCATGCTGTTAGGCACTTCATGTTAGCTTGTGATGAAGTTGCTGTTGCTTGCTTTCTGCTGCTGCTGTGGTTACCTGTCATTTAAACTATATATATATACTAACGTGAGTCTGTCTGCCATGGAATTTCACACTGAATTTAGCGGCATACATGAACCTCTGAATCCCACCGTCTTTAACTTCTCAGACTGAGCATAGAACCAGTAGATGAAAGTGAAGAAGACGATGTTGCTTATCTTGATGTTGTTTTCATGGTGTAAAGCTTCCATGAACAATGTTGCTCAGAAGGGAATATTGCCTTTTCAACAACTGACCACAGCACATTTCTTGGACTGTTTCGTCTTTCCTTCTCTATAGTGAATCACAGGGGCTCTGCATGCCGCGAAGTTGAGCTTCCCTGGATGTACTAGTATAACCATAAGTGGGAGCATATTGAGACAAACTTAAGGTTCACTGGGTTTTCATTTGGATGTATCCATCGATCTTGGAAACTTACATAGAAAGGATGCAGTCAGAACAACCCTGTAGAGGATATCCTCGCTTCAGCCATTTTTTTCTGGAAGGGGAAGTGGGAAGATTTGCTGTTTTGAATGTATGATACTGCGACAGGTTCAGATGAGAGTTAGGAATTTGTGCCACAGCATTTTAGTTTTGTGAGACCAGTGTCGTTTTATTTTCTTGTTATCAGTGTAAGACTTAAAAAGTAGGAACTGTAGCATTCAAGTAAAGTATGAAGTACTGTCAAGATAAAGCATTCCCAATTTCTTCCTTCAGTTGTATTTCTGTGATATCTTCCGTTTGTAGATGCTGGTAATTTACAAAAACAACTAATAAATAGATATTACTCCTGCTACAAAGTTAGAAAATTAAGTGAATCCAAGTGTTTGAATAATTGCATTATTGTATCGCATTGCTGAATTTCCTGTTTCAGTGATGCAGGTGTTAATGTAGCCAGCAAACCTTTTAATGAAAGCATTTGATTTAACAGCACCATGTTGGATGTTGTTTACCAGAATAAAGCAATCTGGGGGCTGTAGTGTCTTATTAAACACATTGTAAATGTTTTTGACAAGAAGTCCGGTTGAATCCAACAAGCTCTGGGCAGCCAGCATGTCAGAGCATTTCCAGCTGTGATATATCATCCTGTCCTGGACTGAAATCTTTGGATAATCATCTAATCCAAGTGACTGCTATAATGTTGCAGCTTATTTAGTTTTGCTCATTCTAGGATGACGTGCTGATGGAGAGCTCAGAATGAATTTAAAACAAAAAACAAAGGACTGTAGCTGAATAAATGAATTTAACTCCATCTGTCTAGGGCCCAGGGTAGAGTTTTGGATGTGGTATCCCAGTGCTCTGCTGCTCTTTTAGAGACTGCTCCTGAGTTCTGTTCTTCCTTTGCCTCTTGTGACTTTTACTGAAGCTGTTAAAGGGAAGGTGACTGGAAGAAAATAGCTTGGTGTCAGCATTACTCTGAGGACGCTACAGCTTTTGCTTGTCCTTGTGCCTGACAGGAACTGCTTGTCCTCTACATGTCCCTGTCCTGTTGCTCCTACTGCCATCATTAGCTCTTTACAACTGCTTCTTAGGCACATCAGAGACTTGCAGCAGCAGCAGAACAATTAAAAAGCATTTTACTTTAGCTATCTGCATGGTGGTAGAGCAAGGTTGTGTTTTTTTTTTTTGTTTGTTTGGTTTTTTTTGCGTTCTTGAACTGTGGAAAAAAATGGCACATTGAAAACCCTCCTTGGAGGATGCTGTGCCGTGGAGCTTTTCAGCTAGCCAACAAAGCTGTCCAGATACTGCTTGCAGAAGTGCTTCACATCAGACCTGTTGATATGGCCTTGTTTTGGGGTTTGTGGAGAAAGTCAGGCACAAAGGCAGTAATTCAGAGCACCAGTCTGCTTTCTGGCCTCTGCCTTGCACTGGAGGGCAGAGAGGAGTGAATGTGCTCTGCAGCTGGACTGTGCTGGTGACTGAGCTGCAGCTTGCTCTTGCTTTTCTCTGAGTTTTCAGATGGCTGTGCGCTTGTTTATTCTCTTCTTTTGTTGGCCAAGGAGAGTTACCATTTGGACTCAAAAATGAGAATTCAGAGAAACAAACAAAAGTTTTATTTCTCTCACTTTTGCCCTTCCCTAGCTCTGTTCTTTGTTGTTCTGAGAATAGAGAGGCTCCTCTTCCTTCACCTCCAAGAATTACAAGTTTTTTTCTGTTGTTTTGTTTGTCTTTTACAGATAAATTTTGTAGCCTGTCAACTATTTGCCCTTTTGGCTGCCTTTTGGTTTCGTATTTACTTGGGTCCCAGTCATGCCAGCTCTGCTGTTCGCCATGCATTTGCCACCCTCTTTGGAATATACTTTGCTGTCTTCTGCTTTGGGTGGTGAGTATTTAATCACTATGCAGGCAAGGCTTGTGTAAAAAAATTTTTTTAAAACTTCGTATCAGCTTTTCTGGGTTGTCTTATTAGTCTTAAGACCCTCTTAATTTTGCAGTCCTTTTTAAAAAAAAAAAAAAAAAAAAGAAAAAATTTATAACTGCATAACCACCCCAAGCCTACAAAGTAAAATGAGCCACAAAAGCAAAAAAAAAGCATTTGTGAGATATTTAATCTGTGATGTATTTGTTCTGGCAGGTAGTCGCACCAGTTTGTTGTGAAGATAGCTCTTTTGGAAAAGATGCATCCAGTTTGAATGAGCACTTTGAGCTAGGCTGCTCTTTCTTTGAATGAAACACACTGTCAACATCTTGTCAGTATGAATTAATCTGTATTGAGTATTCAGGCTATAAAAATGTCATTGCGATAATCCATATTTTCTCATACTCTGATACAGAATCACATTTATGCCATTCTCGTGAGAAACTGTTCCTTCACTCTGAACTGCCAGTCCCTCCAGGTCACACAGAAATTATCTAAACATTCGCTTTGTTGTCTTCAAGGTATTCCATTCATCTTTTTGTCCTGGTGCTGATGAATTATGGCATTATGAATATGGCGAGTATTCCCAACATCCACAGGTGAGCGTATGTGGTAGCAATACTGGAACNGACAAGGTTACTTGCTCAACACTGCCAGTGTGAAAAAGTTCCTGTGGACATAAGCTGAGTTACACCCACTGAAGACAGACTGGTGAATTTCCTGTCTTGAAAGATGCTTTTAGGTTGCTGCGAGCAGGTAAAGAAACACCTTGGTGGTTGGGGATTTTGGAATTGGCATTGTAGTTTATAAATTGAAACATTTCCTTACCTATTGTTTTTTGTTTTTTTTTTCTTTTTTTTTTTTTTTTTCAGTACCGCTTTATCTTCTTCACTGCCTTTCTTTCCGAGTTACTTGCACAAGCTTTGTTCTTTCAGTTACTGAAGCAGCTGTAATCTCAATCTGTGGTTTTTGCATTGGTACGTTGCATTTGGCTATGAAATTTTTGGCCCCAGAAGTAGGCTTTTGCGGGTTTAGAAATTTATGCCCAAGCTTCTGTTTTTTTTTTTTTTTTTAAGTAGAGATCTGCACACTGTGCTTCTGTTAACATCAATGAAATTTGCACCCAATTAAAAAGGCAATGTTCATACAATAACAAGCATAGTACCACTGACAACTAAGGGCATCTGATGAGAACCAGAAGAAGAAATTTTTTTATTTCTCTTTTTTTTTTGCTGTTAGTTATAACTCCTCATGACCCCCAAATCTGTGTTTAGATGATTTGTTATAGTGCTNTTTTTTTTTTTTTTTTTTAACTTAATGAAGTCATATTCTCCTTAGCAGTGTGTCCTTGAGGATTGCTTTCAATAATCCTTTTTAATGTGTTCTTCCCCTTGCTGCTTGGCCTTTAGGTGTTTTCCACTTATTCTTGAGTTAAGTAGTTCCTTTAAGGTCACTGTACAACTTAACTTAGTGATCTGTGAAATAAGTCTTGCATTAGGTACTGGACTTGGAGCTTGAAAAAGTAGAAAGTACCACACATGTTATTACTTTGGAGCAGACGCTTGCAGCATCACCATGAGAAGTTCCCAACCATGAGATCCCTTTTTTTTCCCCTATACAGATGTCTTGGAGAAAGACACCCAAGACTCACAAAGGCTTTATCAAGTGAGTGCTTTCCTAGCTGAAAGACAAAAAGCACTCTCACTGAAATGAAAACTACATGGAAGTTACATCTGCTTCTTGCACTGAATAAGAGGAAGTTGGTATGAAAGGACATGATTTAGCAGAGGGTAGTTAGAGTTAGGGTACTATGGTTAGGCTGAGGTTGGACTTGATGATCCTTGAGGTCCCTTCCAACCTGAGTAATTCTATGATTCTATGAAAGAACTTCTCTGATCAGTCATTTAGCATTATGATCGGGGTCTCTGTTAAGAGTTCAGCAAGTAGGAGCTTTTAAAATTGTGTAGGTGGACTTATTTGTTTCCCATCAACCTACATAATTGGGAAATTTTATTTTTGAAACTGCTACTTTACAGCAGGCTAGGTGGATCAGGTGGCAGTTCTTCCCACTTCTTTACTTCTCTGTTGGCATCCCTAAGAGTACATGACTTGTAATGTGATTTGGTTTGGATGTATTACAGTTTATTCCTGTCACTGCATAGCTATTTCTGCAGCTACTAATTGCTTCAGCGTGGTGAATTTACATCAGTCTGAACTGTGGATCTGAAATCCCTTCTTGGCTTGTCTTCAGGGCCAGAATTGTCTGAGCATCTAATGCTCTGATCTTCCCTTCTCTAGTGCTTCCTGAGGTAGCATCTCTCTGATATCCAAATGAAAAACATCCATGACAACTTGTCTAGTGTTGCTTAGAAGTGTGAACCATATGCAACAAGCTTGTCTTACAGCAGTCAGTAGCATTTTGCACCAGCATAATAATGAAGATTTTGTTACCGGCCCACCACCAAATACAGAAGCAAAGCCTACAAGTCCAGAGATAATTAATAATTTTTTAAATGCAGTTGGACAATGTTTGTGAAAGAAATAGCATCCAGAGGCCATAAGAAAAAGGTGCTTAAAGTGTATATTACTTGTTTCCCAGTCATTGTATCTGCCCACCCCTTGGAGAAATGCAGAAGTAACTCATTTACGTGAAACAAATGAACTGTAGAACCATGTTACGGAAGTAATCAACCAGTGTTTATGTCTTCTTAGACAAGTTAGTGTGGTTGTAGGGAAATAGGCACAATTTCAACAGGAAACCTCCTTGCTCTTATTGTTTAGCCAGTTATTCATAATGGGAGAAACACCTGTACGTTGCAACACAGATTAAGCCGGTTGGTATAATGTCACTCACTACTGCAAGATAGTCATATGTGGACTAGAAATGATGTGAATTAGTAAGTCAACATGCTGAAAAACCTCAGGAGGCCTGGGAAGAGTGGGTTAGGCCTCTTCTACTGTATTTCGCTAGATTTGAAGTACAAGTCTGTATTAATTTTAGCAAAATTACAGTGTATTTAAGATGCGTGAGAATAAGCTTGAAAAATTCAAGTGTAGTGCCTGGATCTTTGCATACAGAGGTCCTCTAAGAACACTGGGACCTTTGTAGTAGGAGTCCAAGAGCTGGCTCTCTTCCCTCCCCAAAATGCAGGTGGAAATGAACAAAGAAAATAAAAGCAACAGCATAGTTTAATGTGCATGCACCTATCCCTGGTTATTTTCAGCTAGTTTGCTCTCTGGTGAAGCTACCAGCCTTCAAGACTTGTAAACTGAAAAATTAATCCAGCATTGGAAACGCTCTAAGCTGCAGCAACAATTCACTGTTGTCTCTGCCTGGTCACTGCTCCCCTTTCAATCTTTTCACTTGAGCATCAAGGCTTATTTTAAATACTTCATCCCATCTGTCACAGTTACATGTCTCACCTGGGTGACCTGCCATTCTCAGTTGATGAGAGGGAGCCTAAGGAACTGGATTGGATGCCTGACTGAGATAAAGTAAGACAGATTCTGCTTGGAATCTCCTGAAGAAGTTGTCATGTTCCCTCAGTCTGCCTTTCAGCCGGCTGTTTGTTTCAGCCACATGAACTACAGATTGTCTTGTGATCCTTGTCTTCAAATCCATCACTGTCACTCACACTGCAGTTTATTAGTCCCCAGAGAGGAAAAGCTTATTTTGTTTATAGCCAGCCATGACATGAGGAAGGCATGTCTAGTTTTCAGCCTGCTGACTGTTGCTCTTGTTTTATTTTGCCTTTAGTTCCGTTCTCTGATCCAACTTATTCTGGATATTTTTTCCATGTAGCTAGCTTCTGATTTAAGGGATGCTGATTGGCCCAGTCCTGCCCCATCAGAAGTTTATGGAGTGTAAGCCTTTCAGCTTACCTTTGTACTCTCTAGTTTACTTCACTTATCAGTCTTGTTTCCAAGTGTCCATTCACTTAGCTACTCAGTATCTTCTTTCTTGCTTGGGTGTATGCAGGGAGAAATTAATTATGGGAAAGGATGCATCTGTCACACCTGGAAGCTGCAGTCCTCAACTCTTATAATGGAAAATGTCATGCCATTCTCCTGCCTAGCAATGTTGTGGTCATCCTGAAAAATCGAGAGTGAATTTGTCAAGCTTAAGTAATCGCTTCTTCTGGAAAATGCCATAATTCAGTACGTGGAGCTGAAAGTGTTAGGCCATGTGTCATTACCTAGCTTCACACATAATCAGAAAAGAGAAAATATCGCAAGTATTTTAATTTCTAGTGATTCAGAAAGAGTTGGTGTAAACAAAGGGCATTTACAGATAGAAAAAGGTGACGGATAACTTCAGCTACACACACACAACGTAACTGAATGTAAAATGCCTGAGTGAGATAAATTTCAAATAGTATGTGGGAAGGGGAGCTCTGAAATGCTTGGTATGATCACTTTTTTTTTTTTTTTAAGCAGTGTAAGGAGACATCTCTGTAATGCTTCAGCTGCATTTAAATCCTCTTAAAAATCCTCCTGGAACTTAGATTTTTTTGCCAGATCTTGTAACGTTGATTCAGACTTGAGGATAATGTTTGCAAAGATCAAACTATTCTCCTAAACAAGTCCAAACCCAATTTGAGTGATTCCATTTCTTGTTAGTGCTTGTGTCAGTAACTATGTATTCTGTATCTTATGTTTTTAGGTACTCCTTTGTTGTAGCTATGGGATACCTCACCTTGTGCCACATAAGCCGAATATACATATTTCATTATGGTATTCTGACTACAGATTTTTCTGGGTGAGTGAGTCTGCAGGCTGTGTCCTGTATAAATTAATACTAGTTGAATTATATGTTTTAAGAGTAATGTTGATATTATCTGGGAGGGCCTGCAGTTTTGTTTGCCTTAACCTTTTTCTAAGATCTTCTTAAAGAAGGAAGGAATAAACTCTGTGTGGTTTTAGTGACTCATTGCTTCTGCTGTTTTCCTGTGAGATGCTACCTAGCCAGGAAGGTAGGCCTTGGTTCCATCTGGAGCAGCCTGGGAGGAGAGGCCTGCACAGCCCCTTGTGTTTGGAGGTTGGTCCTGAGAGGCAGGCTGGGCATCCAACCTTCCCAGGCACCTCCATTGGCTCCAAGTCATCCCTTTTCCCTTTCCTATTTATCTTGGAGGGGACCTGGGGGTGGGTCTGGATTCCTCTGTAGCCTGATGGGGAAAGTGTTTCCTAGCAAGGGGCTGCGGCTGGTAAGAAGGGGCTTGGGGGCAAGTGTCTGGGGGAGCTGGGGTGTGAGTGAGCAGTGCAGACAGGCATGCAGTCAGCTAGTGTTATGGACTCTGTTGTCATGGCAGGTTGTGGCTGTTGTTAAATAGCACAGCTTCTTGTGGGCAATGCATTTCTGTGGAATGGTGTTGTTCACAGAAACTCTATGCCCTCTATATTTGATTTCACTGAAATAGTAGAGAATACTTTGCAGAAATACAGAACAGCTAATGTTATATATTTTGTTTATGAGAGGAAGGCATATTTTTTGCATTATTTACAAAGTGTGCTAATTCATATTCCGTTTGTTTAGTTGAATGCCTGAACAGAATAATTATGAACATACCATGGAAAACCTCTGTAAACTGGCATAGTCAGTTATAGACTCCTGTTCCAATCCTCTGCCTTCTTACAGGCATAAAGTAGGAAACAGTGCATGTATATTTCTCTGTGAGGTAATGATGGGTTCAAGCATTTAATTGCATTTCTGGAAAAAAAAACGTTCTTTGAGGACTTCAGAGTTTTTTATTGGAGAATGGGGCAGAAAAGAGAACTCACATTTGGAGAAATCTAGTTCTCTAATTTTTCTGTGATTCTCTTAATACACAAAAGCATGTCCTGAATGAGCATGGCATACCAAGAAACCTATAAATGGGACTGGAATGTTATAGCTCTGTGTGTATTAGACAGAGAAAGAAATGCAAGAGAGCATGCTTTTCTGAATAGCGTTCAGAATGTACTGTGAGGCATATTAGCTGTCTCTGTCTGAGAACATCCAGCTGAGACTGGGGGTGGAAGAAGAGGAATGGTGGTTGTTCTATAGACTAGGTAGTATATAGTCTGCTCCCTTGGTGAAAAAGGAGCTGCGTATCTAATGATGAGCTTGAGAATAATAGTACTGAAAGATTAATACTTGAACTTACTCTATTTTTTTGTCCTGATATTTAAGATATGGACCAATTCCTAAACTTCAGTCCAACATAAAACTGTCAAAGAGGAAACAACTGGACAATGTAATATGGATAGCAACTAATCTTGATGGTATTTTTAAAAACTAAGAATAAATAAAGCTGTTGCAATAGTATTAAGGAAAACTCACCATCCAAAGTGCTCAAACCGAGATCAGCCTCATAAATCTCTCTTACAGCCTGTATTCCTCAGCTGTGAATAATACATGCCCACTGAGGCTTTGTGAACATATCTAAAGAGATGTTATGTCTGAAAGAGACAAAATCAGAGTCACAGAATGGCTTGGGTTGGAATAGATCTTACAGACCATTCGGTTCCAAACCATCATGCTGTGGGTAGGGTTGCCAGTCACTAGGTCAGGCTGCCCTCGGCCCCATCCAGTCTGGCCTTGAACACTTCCAGGGATGGGGCATCCACAGCTTCTCTGGGAAACCTGTCCCACTGCCTCACTACCCTCTGAATAAAGAATTTTCTCCTAACATCTGATCTGCATCTCCCCTCTCTTAGTTTAAAACTGTTCACTATCAGACCATGGAAAAAATAGGTTTCCCTTCTGTTTATAAGTGCCCTTTATGGACAGAAAGGCCACAGGAAGGTCTCTTGAAAGCCTCTTCCCCAAGCTGATTCTTGTAGACCTTGGTTTTGCCATGTATAAGTAAAAACTGAACCTCCTCCTCCTCATTCTCCTTTGTTTGATGGTTCCACATATGAAACAGAAGGAAAGCATTCAAATATGCTTCTGGTTAGAACAGTGCCCTTAAATCCTCTCTCAAGACTTCACAAACTACCAAAACAGAATCCATGTAGTGATGTCCATCTCCCTTCAACCTCCCAGCCTTTTCACTGAACACAGCTGGGAATACACCGAAGGAGCAAACCACTGCATTTAGGGGAATCTTTAAAGTGAACAAAAAGCCTGTCATCTGCTGATTTGTATTTGAGATCTCAGTATTCCATAAGACTATCATGATACGCCATTACAAGAAGGCCATTTTAATACATGTTACATAGGCATGTAACCTTTTCTGGTGTCATCAGCTCTTTCTGCTTCAGGAAATCAACATTGGAGACATGTCAGACATTAAATGGGTGTTTTTCATGGGTGTTGGAAGGGACCTCTGGAGATCATCTAGTCCAACCCACCTGCTGAAGCAAATTCCCTAGAGTAGGTTACAAAGGGAAGTGTCCACACAGGTTTTGAATATCTCCAGAGAATAAGACTCTGCGGCCTCTCTGGGCAGCTTTCTCCAGTGCTCTGTAACCCTTGAAGTAAAGAAGTTTTTCCTCTTGTTTTTATGGAACTTCTGTGTTCCTGTTTGTGCCTATTGCTCCTTGTTCTCTCACTGGGCGCTACTGAAAAGAGCCTGGCCACATCCACTTCACTCCTGCACTTTAGGTGTTTATAAGCATTGATAAGACACCTCCCCCAGCCCCCACCCCCCCACCAGTCTTCTCCAGACTGAAGAGCTGTAGATCGCTGAGCCTTTCCTCATAAGGGAGGTGCATTAGACCCCATTAGACTCTTAATTTTCTTTGTGGCATAGCTTATTTGGTCTTGTGGCCTACTTTGTGCACTTAAACAGTGCACAAAAGTGCATGCATAACCCTTTCTATGTGTGTTAGTAAATGTATTCTTTGGTTGTACTAATGGTTGTACTATTTGTTTGGGATTCTGTATTCCTTTTTGAGAACACAGCTTTAAAAACGCAAGTAGAGGTGGACAGAGAGCAAGGTAACTTGAGTCATATATTAAGTAAACGAAAATGAAAGATCAAGATGTGACTCATCACCTCAAGTTTAAGAAGTAAGGAGACTTGTTCTGTACTGGTGACTAGTTAATTCTTCTAAGTCCTCCCAACAGTATGTTTGTTCACTGGCTAACAATCAAAACTATGCTCAAACCAACTATAGCAACTTCTTGGTCTGAGTTTTCATGTGTTTCATTGTACTTAGATGAAAAGTTCACTTCTTTTAAACTACGTTTCAGGTTATAATGATAAAAAATTCCAGTTTGCTATGCTTAAATTTTGATTATATAAAAATATATTTTTT
>PPHD01027684.1:0-11101 GCA_002909625.1 Bambusicola thoracicus
GTGGTTTCTGATCTGAGTTGGAGACTTCAGGGGAAAAACAACCCAGCATGGTGATGCCAGGGCAGCTTTCCTGTTACAAAGAATAGGTACTCGCTAAAAAATGAGCTGCCTGGAAAGATCTGAAAATGACTGCCTTTTGTTCTCATCAACAGCCTTAGAAGGAAAATTTGACATGATCAGATGTGATGGAGAAAAACAAGGAAAAACGAGGGCTGGCCAGAAAGAGTTTTGATGAAAAACGTTCAATGGATGATATACCCCAACTGACTGAAAGCTCTGTTCACTCTCTGTAGTGATTTTTCTTGAAAACCTTCATGTTTAAGAAGTGAAAGTCTCCACTTTCAGAATGGTTGGGCAGCACCCATGGTAGCAATGCTTGGCTCCTTCCCGCACCCACAGGAGCTGTCCAGCAGCTCCCAAAGAGAAGAGGGGCAAGGAGGCATCTTCCCAAGCACGCCCCTAACCTGCTATCAAAACAGACAGAAAAGTGGTGGAGAGCTCCCAACACACTGAAACGTTCTCTCCTCACATCTTGGAATCTTTTCTCCAGCGTGGAGCGAATGTTGGTCTCAATGCTGGTTCGCTTCTTCCTTTTCCGTCCGAACATCTCGTTCACAGAGGGGTAGGAGCTGGGAGTGCTCATGGAGGAATCCAAAGGAGCAGATTCTGGGGAAAGAGAAAAAGGAGATACTGAAGATCACAAATTATTCTCATTTCCAGCTCCTTTCTGGGAACCACAGCACCTCGTAAAGTGAACGAACACATGGAACGTCACCTACCCGCATCACTCAGCCACTTCTCCAGCAGAGGTTTGAGCTTGCACATGTTCTTAAAGCTGAGGTTGAGAGCCTCAAAGCGGGAAATGGTGGTCTGGCTGAAGTCATTCCCATACAGCTTCCCCATGGCAAGGCCAACATCACCCTGCCAGGGAACAAGACACAACACATTTGGAAGAAGATATTCCAATCCCAAATCTATACCTACCATTGTATCTGCCATTCCTCCATCCACATACACCCTTCCTCCACCCACTCCTCTGTCCCAAACTCCCCCAGCCCAGCGTGTTCCCATCCAAGCGACACCAGTGATCCTATAGAGGAAGTGGCTCACCTGTGTGAACCCCAATTTGATCCGCCTTTGTTTGAAAGTCTTAGCAAACTTCTCGAGCTCCTCCAGGTCACTGGGCTCCTCAGATGCTCCGGACGGAGTGAGGTGCTTGGCCACTTGCAGGTGCTGGGGTACATCCAGGTGAGGTTCAACAGATGAGCCGGGGAGCCCAGAGCGGCCCACGGCCTGTGAAACAACCACAAAAATGCATAGAGTCAACCTCCGTTGCCATTGGCCTGTAATGAAGCTGTGATTTACATAGATGGGTGCTTCCCAGGTGGCAGCACGTGATGGGGGAAGTTACCTGTGATGCCAGGCTGGGTCCTGGCTGGGAGAGGAGAAGGCTGCCCTGCTGCTGGGGGAAGGAAAGGATGTTGGGCTGCAAGGCTGGGGAGAGAAAAGAGAGACATCTCATCAGATCGACTCCTCTGTCAGCACCCAGCAGCAGAGCACTGCTCCACGGGAAAGGCTCAAGAAGATCTAAAAGAAAAACTTCAGCCAGCTCGTGTTCAGAATACATGACTTTTAGGACCTGTGGCCATTACAAGTGAGAGCAGCTGTAAAGCGGATTACGAGACAGGAAAGTTCGGGTTTTGTTTGTGATTATTTTTTTTTAACTTCATGGTCTTTTAGCCTGAAAGGGATTATGAGAGTAATGATGTGGGTAAAACACTTCAGCCATTGATCCCTGCATGGAGCTCGTTAACATCGGGTTCAACTAGGACATAGACATCTCCTATAGACATCTAAATTAGATTTTAGATGTCAAGCTGCAGAGAATTTATCACATTCTTAGCGGTGATCTCTGCTAGCACTTAATCACTGTAACTGCTGTGATAGCGCACCTTATTTCCAAGAGGAGCTTTGCTGACTCCAGCTTTCAGGTACTTGATCATGTTAGAAATATCCTGATCCTACAGTTAATCTCATGAACCTGCCCAATCTGCTCTCTACAATACATTTCATTTCCAAGTGCCACGTTGACCCCTTTCTTTTCTCCCCTGCTCTATTTCAAACAAATTGAATGTCTTTTGGAATATATACGCGCTGACATGAGATGATGAAAGGAAAAAAAAAAGAGAGAGGAAATCTATAAAACCAACAAAAAGTAGTATTTATGGATGCCATGGAATTGTTTAGTTGACAAGCTGCTGTGCACAAGCCCATACATCCTACAGGGAATGTCCTAAAGGATTTAGTAGCAACTAAAGCAGTGTAGATCCACAGACATTTAGCTGGGCTCTTGATGTCTGTTGTGGGTGAAGTCTGAGGAGGTTAGTGAGGATTTATGGCCCTTCTTGAAACAGGCAATATTTCCTATCGATTGGAACTGACAATTACATGGAAATCTATAGATATTTATGGACTTGTGCTGAAAAAGGAAAAAAAAAAAAGATCATCTCCAGAATCTCTCACCCTCTTCCCTCTCTTTCCTTTTTTAATTTAGATCTGAATGTGCAGGATCCCATTTATTTATTTAGATTGGGGCCTCAATAAGCCTTCGTTAATGCTGGAACAACTTTGAATTTCAAATGCGGGCTGGTAATGAGGTGCACATTTTTAACAGAGAAGGTAATTAATCACAGGAATGGCTTGCCTAGGGACATGGCGGATGCTCTGTCATTTGGAGTCTTTAAAAACATGATTGAACACCTTTGCAAGAGTTGAGCCTTAGCTGAAATGAAAATTACCGACTGGGTTCAGGAATCACCGGTTTGACAGCTGATGAACGCAGGCTGTTTTCGTGAGATGAAGTCTTCAGCAGCAATATTTTGGCTGAGAGTATTCCCAGCATCTCCCCGGCTGCTCGCTTCCACCACCCTTACAGCACAGAGCTCTCCCCCTCTCATCCAGCATCCAGCACTGCTGCCTGTAGGGCTGCGCACCGCATAATGAATCGGCCCTGGGAACTTCTCTGCCTTAAAAACAGCTTGAACGCACTGAAATCAACCCAAAACCGACAGCCTCTTGCAAAGGTTAAAGCCACAGCCAAGACCCTTTGGCCATGAAATGCTTGACCTGACGTACCCATCAGTCAGAACTGATGTATGGCCTGAGGGATGACTTATCGCTATGAGGTGCGTCACCCTCACCAAGCTTCTCCTTGCACCAAACCCAGCTGTGCCTCCACTTTCGCTCTCCAGTGGCTGTGCCTGCACGCAGCAGAGGGTCATTAACGCTTGACAACCACCTATTCAAATGGAAGTGCTCTTGCACAACGCGCTGGCCACACGCCAGAGCATCCCGTCTCCACTGAGTCTGGAAGCAGAAGGGGTCACAGCCAAACAAGTGGCCATCTGTTGGAAGGGCTGCAGCTGCCAGAGCAGCCTGCTTAACAGCAGAAACCGTAACTCTATCAAAGGAAGTAAAGTTCTGTCTTCCAGCATCATGTGTTTCTTATTATATATGAATAAAACCGGGCAGCAAGCAATAGATTATCCCGGCCTTGCCAGCTCCAATAATCTAAATTCTGGGCTGCTGTCAAACGTACACCTATTGTCAAACATACATCAGAGAGTTTCTTGATGCATCACTCAGCACCACTTGGCAGAGTGAAGATAAGAGATAGGTTTCCCACTTGCCCACAATATAATACTTTTTCAGAGCTGTGTGCGTATGGCTGCACTCAAGTTGCCAACCTTTTAGGGTTTCAGTCCTGAGTTTTGGCTCGTATAGAAGGACTTCTGTGCTGGAATAAATAAGAAGGAGAAGAAGGGCCCAAACCCCTTTGCATCTGGCAGGCTGGGGGCTGAGGGTTACGTCTGTCTGCAGCAGAATAACCTCCATCAATGGCACGTCTGTGTGGCGCCTGTTGAACGCCGTCCAAGTGGAGATAAAGACAGCGCCAGGAGGACCTGCCCAAGCGCTGGGTTAAGCCCTCAGTCCTTTCTCCCCCCATAGACGTCCCGGCCCCACAGACGGAGCAGGATTTGGGGCGGCCCCCAGGTGGCACTCGAGGAGCGCACAGCGCAGCGTCTCCGCCCCGGACCCTTCCGAGCGCCTTCCATGGCTGGGAACCCCACGGGGGACGGGGAAACCCATCTGGTGACACAACACCGGGCTGGGGAAACCCAGCGGCGAAGGTTAAAAGCGACAGGAGGGAGAAAAGACGGCTCTTCCTACGTAGGGATGTACGGATGGCAATGCCCCTTTCATTGCTCTTACCTTGCTGCCCTGCCTGGGACTGGGAGAGGAGGAACTGGGGGACGGACTGCATGTGGCCGGGAAGCAACACGAGCTGCTGCAGGGTGTGGAGAGAGCTCATATCCTACGGGAAAAGCAAACAGCAAAGCTCAGAGATGTCAGTTCTCTGCACAGCATCACCTCGCTGTGAGGTTCCCCACTCCCCGATCCTTTATGCTGTCCTCGACCCCATTCACACTTCTCATTCCATTGCTGGCATATCTCATATGTGTCCTTCGTGCACAGGAGAGCTGCAGGTCCAGACCTGCTCCAGGATCTGAAGGTTGTCAGGAGCAACAACAACCCCCCTCGGATCTCAGCTCCTCACAGACATTGTGTTTTTCAGAACACACTCCCTAAGATCACACAGACTGTCCCATCCCACCAACGCTGAGCTGCTTTGTGCAGGAGGGTGAGCTCCCCTCCAGCACTGCGATGGATGCAGCCATCAAATCCCAGTGTGTTTTCTGCTCTTTGCCATATATCTGCTGGGCTTTTCCCCCCTTTGCTCTGAAATGAACAGCCAATAGGGACTGAGAGATGCTGAGAATGCTCCTTCACATTACCAGGGTCCCACATCTTCCGTAAGGATTAGGGAATAAGAGTTGGCATTTTTATCTCTATCCTAACCAAATGCCCCAATAAGACCAAATCTCTTTGGAAAAAATAAGTCCCTCAAAGAATAAATGTCTTCTCTGGTGTACATCAATAGGAGCAGGCAGACACCAAGTTGGCTATGCTGGACCAGGTTAAAAGTTAATCTAGTCTAGGGAGATAACTCCAGCGATGGCATTAAGCAAGCATTCACAGGAAAGAAAAAGGCAAAGGCAAACATATCCAACACTTCCCCTTGGTGTTGTCTCAGCCTCCAATTATTTTCAGCTCAAGGGAGTTCCTGAGCATGGTGTGATTTTCCTTAGTAAAACCTCAACAGAAATCTCTCCCAAGCACACGACCAGCCTGCCTTTGGGTCCATGTCAAGCACTCGGCATCCTTTGGCACGGCATTACACAGACCTGCTGAAAAGAGGCTGAGGAGGACGTTGATTTGTGCCAACAGAGATTCACTTTTTTTGATTCAGTGTCCATCATATCCTCACATCTCCTTTAGTCACTGCCAAGAGACGTATTGAGTTTGGCAAGTGCCTCAAAAACGGCCTTTCCCTTAGACATGCTTGACCCCTGGTGCAGCAAAGGCACTCACCCCTGCGATCTGGCTTCCAGGCATCATTGAGGATCCCTGTACAAGGTGTCCTGACCTGGGGGGGATTGTAGATTGCAAGGAGTCACTGAGGTCTTCAGTTTTAATCTGGAAAAGAGCAAAGTGATGCTGGTGTTAGGGGACATACATGGGGATGGAGGTTTGGAGCTGGAGATGGGAGAGATGAGGAAGGGATGGCTGTGGGACAGGGGGGAGAGGTCTGGACCCACTGCTTTCACCCCTGGCACTCCCCAGTTCTGCTCTCCAGTCTACCACACATAGTTTTCTACTCTGCCAAACCAAGGGGGGGATTTGCAGTTTGCTCAATTAAAGCACATTAACTAAAACACTTTAGGAAGCTTCCAGTGACTTAGTAGGCTTTAAAGCTTTCCTCAGACAAAACATTGAGGCATTCTATGGTGTTATTAGGAAGACACGACTATTTCCCTCTATAGACCACGACTCACAGCCCTATGTTGGCTGTGGGCAGCCTCACGCTTTTCTCTGTAGGTAGCAGCAAATGGAGAGCAGAGCAGGAGAGGAAAGGTTATCAAGTGAAAGACCTCAAAAAAAGCAGCGTAACCTTCCAGATTTGAAAATGTACCACCCTTGGCAGTAAATGCACCAAATGATGAGAAAACAGCAAGAGACTGGGAGGTCCCATTGTACTGGATCGGCAAAGTCCTTATTTAGAATGAGCTATGGGAAAAATGCCCAATTTCACAGACATCAACCCTTTATCAGTGGTCATTTAAGCCTACTTTCATTTCCAAGACAGATTTCATCCTACAGAGATCTTTCTTAACAACGTGGATTCAGAATTTATCACCCAGGGATGTGAGAACTGTATACTTTCATCTGGTTTATTGCAGTTTCCACGTTCGTTTCTAACATTGCTTCTATGTATAATGATGGTAGTGTTACATCATTACACGTTAGCTGACTTTTTTTTTTTTTTAGCTGGGAGAGAAGGGGGGTGAACCTCGCTGGGGAGAATTTAGAAGTTTATGGATTAATTCCTGAAAGCTGAGGAACATCTACGTGCAGATGCTGTACGCAAGAAAACGTCCTATAGATCTCTTATAATACATTTTCTCTAAGGAAAGATACAAGCAAACAGATCCCGGATTTCAGCTTAAGTTCTTCCTGAGAGTGAAAGTGCTCGGAACAAGACTCATCTCAACCGTCCCTGTCCTAATCTAAGGCAGTGTAAGAGGCTCCCAATCCCACAAACTGGAAAAACCAGGAGAAAACCTGAAAGGACACGTCTTGAAGACCTCATCCACAGCCTCAGCATTGCAGATTCACTCCAACTACCGGGGCTTGCACCTTCCATGTCCCATCAAGTGGCCCCCAACTCAACATCACCCAAAAGTGGAGTAGGGTCGCTTTGCTGGTGTTGGCTGTAGGCGATGCAGCTTCCAACCAGCAGAGGGGAGCAAGAAATGTCCCTTCTAAAGACCGTGGCCCAAGCGAGTACTCTTGGCCTGAAGGGAGTTCTCACTTCAGCTCGAGTAAAGCAAAAAAACACACAACATTCCCCAATGAGAGCAAGAGAAGATGTGATCACTACAGCTGCGGTGCTGGGAGACCCGATAAACATTTTGGAAAGAGCCGTGCGGAGGGAAGAGAGTTACAACACCTCCCTCCATTGCAACTGCAGCTCTGGATGCTGCCGAAACTCGTTTTGCAATAACACGAGCTCCTTGCGACAAGAGCTGTACATGCTATGAATTCCAGTTCTTTCCTACCTCTCAGGTTGGCATGATCATCCCGCACGGCCCGGCGAAAAAAAAAAAAATCAGATGGAAGAGCTTCTTGATCGCTATCAACGCGGGGTCGTGTTTAAATGACTAAGTAGATGGTAGCAAAAGGCTCGGCAGGACACCGTTACCCTTGAGCCATCCGCTCGGCGGAGGGAAATGGCTCTTTGTATTTTTCCTTCCCTGAGGGTGTGTTAAAAAACAATAATAATAAAAAAATAATAATAAAGAATCATCCGAGCCAAAAAGTTGAAAATAAAAATTAAATAAATAAACGTCACCCCTGCTGGCAATCCATGGGTCAGCCCAACGCAAGGCGGTCCATCCAAGTCCAAACAGTCCCAAGAGAGGAAAATGCTGTCCGTGTCTCAGAAAACGAGGTGCTGGAACCCTCCCGGGTGGTGATCCCAACGGGAGCGGAGCGTTGAAGAAGCACGAGCCATTTCCAAACTGAAATCAATTTTTACAGCTGCCAAGCGGAATGATCTGGAAGCGTTCCAGGCTGAAAGGGGTGTGTAGCTGCATCCCGGCATCGCACAATATGAGAACGGGAGGTGGGTTTGGCAAAGGACCGGTTCCCCATTTAAAAACAACAACATCTCCCACTGCTCCTTCCCCCGTCCCTGGAATTCTCTGGCTCTCTCCTGAGCAGTGGGCGGGATCCTGGGTGTTCTTGACAAATCCTCCCATGCACCTTTTTTCATTGGTTTTAGGCTCAATTTTACTTCTCCCTCCTCTTCCTCTCCCCACCAGGCCTGCAGCTGGCTAATTGTTCATTAGCGAGAGTTGGGGGGGATATCCAAAACTTTTGGGTTGGTTTATGCAAATCCTGCACCTTCATTTTTTCCCCAGCTAAACCGGCACTATTACCAACCGTACGTTAAAGAACCCAAACCAAAACCCCCCCCAAAACCACACACATTGTGGGCGCGGCCACTCGAAATCATGAGACTCCCTTAAAATCATGTTAATTTCAAACTAATAAGACAAGGGCAGGAGTTGCCTTCTCCTTTTTCAGAGCATCCGACCTATGTTTGCAGGTATTTCCTACAGATACGAGAGCTTTCCTTAAGAAACCAAAGGAGGTTGAAATTGTCACGGGGTGACCCTATGTTGGCATTGGCCAAGCTCCATCCTACAGCACGGCGATAGAGCAATGGTGATTCAGCTGAAGTCAGGGCCAGGTCTTGCTGTTGCTCCCCAGCGATGACCACGGTCAAGAATGGGAAGAACCAGCATTTCTTCCCATTGACTTGGGTGTGGGGGAACTGCCACTCTCCAAGGCTAAGCGACCTGGTAGGAGAGCGGGATGAGATCAAACAGCGCAAAGCTCCCCGCTCCCTTTTGGGTGCCCGCCCCGGGCTGCAGCAGGTAACGGCAGGCGGCACCAGCATGCACGGCTCCTTTGGGGAGAGGAATCACACTTGCAAATCTCAGGTGGATGTTTTCACAGCCTTAAAATAGGGTCAGCTGCCCCCGAGCGACGCGAGCGAAAAAACACAGGAAGGGTGACTGGAGAAAGGAGAGTCCCTTCCTTCAGTTGGCGAGCACGCTTGCTGGGCATGGCCAATGATGGATTGTTTCTTGCCTATCTCTAGCCCGAAAACAAAAACAAAAAGCAAAACAAACTAAGAAACATATTGAGGGCGATGGAAAATGATCAAAGCTCTTCGGCTTGCTTGCGTAACTGATTTGTGGATGGTGTTTCATAAACATTTCATAAGAAGGAGAATTATGAAGAAAACATCTCCCAACCTGCCTGCAATTACTGCACAAACTCTTCCTTACCAGTAGGAAGAAGGGGAGGAAAAAAAAAAAAGAAACGTACATCTGTTTTGTAACTGATCTGTGAACTTTTGGCAAACGTTCGGCTCATGAAAACATCCTGCAGACATATTGCAGAGCTGCACGGAGCTGGCCTTACACGAGGAAGTTGGAGAGATTCACATTAGCAGCTCCGGTCTCAGCACGTGGAAGGCCGTACCCTTCCAACAGACAGACAGACAGACGGACAGACGGAGTGAGCCACGTGCACGGCGGGGAGCTGGCAGCAGAATGCCATTGGTTGGACAGAGCTCTGGCTGCAGCTCCTGGCATCCACCCAGCGCCAATGCCAGGGGCTGCTGGAGGTGCTCCATGTTGCCTCAATTAGCAATTCAGGTAATGAAGAACAAGCAGCCGGCTGCGGCCCCTAGACCAGAAAGAAGCAAAGCAGGGCACTGCGTGTTGGCCATCTGCATGGCTCATCCTTGCCCACCAGGCAGACCACACACAGCCCTAAGCCACCTCCAATGGGAGCGCACTGATGGGACAGCACCGCTCCATCCTCCTCTCTTCACAGGTGGGACTGAGTGACTCAGCCCACCCTGGGATGCTTAACCCACGTTGAGATAAAAGCTGCCCCAAAAGCCACACCAGCCTTCCCCAGCACCGGGCAGGAGCTGCGGTCGTTCTTTTAGGGCTGAAGACAATTGTATGTGTTGGGTAGTTTCTATTTAGCCGGTAACCTCTTTGAAACAGGTTATTTATCTGCCCTCGTACCTGGCTTATCTCACAGTCAGCAATTCACGACTGTTTAAGCCTCTGACTTATGCGTATCCCTCCCGCTACAGCTGCGGAGAGGAGTGGATATGGCTGCTGGGGAGGGGGTTGGGAACACACAGCCTCAGAGGGTCTGAGCCAATTGCCCTTCGCCAAAAAGGAGCAGCGCATTTCTTCCCGGGCTGAATCATTCCCCAAGTGCCATTTCCTACAGCAGCACTGCCTGAAGTCAAGGGTGGACGCCTTATGGTAGAACCAGATATCAGAAGTGCATTTGGGGCTACCGCATCTCGCCAAGCCTTCCCACCTTCCCGTGGTGTCAGCGTGCTTCGCTGTGAATTACCCACACATGTGGGCACCGTAAAATAAAACACACTCTAATAATAAATTACAGCAATAAGAATAATGGGCTTGCAATTACTATTTCCACGTGTGCTATCCTGCACACGCAGCAAGGCTTAGCAGACACCGAGAAGAAAGCAGAAAACTCCAACATCAATACGACAGTATCCCACCCTATAAAAACCGATATCCTCTCCCCCCAAAGGGTGGGATCTTTAGGAGCTGCCAGCGTGACAAAAGCAGAACTGATCCCACGCTGAATGCCTGCAGATGACATCCCACTGCTCAGTAATGACAGCACACTGAAAAAGTGGAATGTAATCCCTAACCTCAACACACCTGCATCAGAGCTTTACCTCGGCGCTTATCAATTGAGGTCGGATCTGATATGCTTTAACCCTCTGAGCTTCAGCTCAGGGCACTCATGGTTGTACCGCAGCTGCAGCAAAAGCAGGGGGTGGGAAATCAAAACTGAGTGTCACCGAGATACGAGCCCCATAAAGGGGAACTGACAGTGCCACGCTCCGCTTTGCATCTGCAGCTCTTCTGGTACAGCATAACCACACTGCTTTTGCACTGAGGCACAGAACAGGAAGAAGTCCCCCATGTTCTCCGCACAGAAGTCAGAATGCTCACAGGTAGCACAGTGGGCTTCCAGTGCCAGCACAGGGCATGGGAGAGGGGAACCGAAGTCAGAGCTGGATGAGCACACCAATCCCTAATGGTCACTGCTCACAGCTGAGCCGTCCCTGCATGAGCTGAGGGCTTTGGGGTGGCTGTCTGCATTCAGAGAGCATAGAACTGGCCAAGGGATACTGACAATCAGCAGCTCAGAGCATCTTCACTCTTATTACTGGTACCCAGGCACACGGTGCCTCCCCTGCCAGGACTTGTGGACGTGGCAAACTAGAAGTATTTATAGAAAAAAAATGGGAGGAGATGTCATTTTCTTGGTCAGAATGCTG
>PPHD01027685.1:0-11101 GCA_002909625.1 Bambusicola thoracicus
CACCTGGACGTGTCCAGCCGTGTCCTTGGGGAGATGAGCCGGGGTGAAGCCTACAACCTCATTTCTCTTTCTTTTCCATTCAAGGCAAGTAGCGAATCTGAAAATGAGAGCCCAAAAAGAAGAGGCCAGAAGCAAGCGAAAAGAAAGTAAGTTTCTAGGAAAAGAGTTCTGAATGGTGCAATTGTTATTCATTCACTTGTTTGCACAGCAGTAATGGTTGTTGGACAGGCGTGGTCGACATGAAAAGCTTGTAAAATGCATTATTTACTATTTTCAGTAATAATACTTTGGGGAGGTAATAGAAACCAGGGAGGGCTGCAGTAACGTGGACCTCTTCTGGGCAAGGATTCCCAGTGTACCCCTTGGAGAGAGGGGGCATTTCAGAGCTGAAGCCTTGCTCTGAACTACCCACGGAGATCCTGCTCCCTTCCACTAACACACGGTGGGATTTGGCTTCAACCCTGGAAACTTTAATTGCCTCAAGTTAGATGGCATGCAGCTTAGTGCTCTGGGTTTCGAGCAGCGAGGAGAAAGTGCATCAGTGCATGTCGTAAACCATCAGCGAAAGCGAGCACTTCTCAGAAATGGCTGTTTATTCAAAGTCTACCCCAAAGCTTTTTTTTTTTTTTGCCACCTCATTTCAGAGATACGTAAGTAGAAAGGAAAGCTAAATAACTTGAAGCACGCCCAGCTGCGTGGGGTGCAGCCCTGCCACAAGCACTGCTGCAGCACGTGGTAGGAGCCGCTTGTGCTGCTTTGCTAACTGAAATCCAGGTGACTGAGGCCTGTTCCTAGAGAGAATTACAGCATAAAATCCCCAACACATCGCAGCCAACAACCTGTTAGCTAGAGTGCAGTGTTGGTTTGTCATGATCGTGGCCTGCTAGGATCAGCTCAGTTGGGTTGGATGTCTACTTAGTCAGGTATTTGCGTTGAAATCTGATGGCCCTTGATCAGCTACGTTTCTGACCATAGAAAAAAGTGGAAAAGAGAGATTTCTGGTGAAGAAGAGGATGAAGATGGAGGGGATCAAGGCACCAGTGCAGAGAGCGAGCCCGAACCGAAGAGAATCAAAGCAAAAAGGCCTGTCCAAAGGAGGTATGGAGTGGTCGGTTCAGTCCATATCTCTTTCTCTGTGTCTTTCCTACCTCTATGAGTGTGGAGAGGCAATCCCCACTTGCTGATTTGATTACAAGTCTATGGACTGGGTTGCTCTGTCCAGTGAGTGGAGCATGGTTTCCATGGTAGTTTCAGCAGACTGAATGTCTGGGAATCTCATATCTGAGATTTGTGTGAAGACTTACAAAAAAAAAAAGGATGTTACAGTAAAACGCTCTCCTAATACTTATTTTAGAACAATGGCCAAAACCAGTGTTAAAAAACCTCCCAAGCTCCAGCGTGGGAAGAAGAGAAAGAGGCAGGTGTCATCTGAGGATGACGACGATGATGAAGATGGTGAAACTCCTAAGAGACAAACTCGACGGAGAGCGGCCAAAAATGTCAGGTATCAAAAAGCGTGAGCTGGCTTGCTTAAGCAGTGCACCTCCAGGATAAATACTGGAGGCCTTGCTCCGTTCTACGTAATACGCCATTCTTGTGTTTGTGGGCAGAGTCAAGGGCTTTTTATCAGCTTGGTTTTGGTCTTGTTCAGTTACAAGGAAGATGACGATTTTGAGACGGATTCTGATGACCTGATAGAGATGACCGGGGAAGGGGCTGACGAACATGAAGACAACAGTGAAACTATTGAAAAAGTCTTGGACATCAGGCTTGGAAAGAAAGGAGGTGTGTAGGCTATTCCTGCTTTCAGTCACGCACTCTTTGTTTCTCTTCAACCGCTCCAACGCGTTTGCAATCTTGAAGCCTTGCAGTGGGGCCTGGGGTTGTTTCAGTGCTCTTCACCCTTTCCTGCCTGCCTCTTCTTTCTTCCTTCTGGGTTTTTTAAATTTGTTTTTGTTTTTAAACAATCTATGATTGAAAAACCTAAAATGTCAAGTCTATGTGCTTGGCAGCTGTCTTTTAGTGTGTACGCATTCTAAAGATGCAGTCATTGTTGTGAAAGTTCTTCCTTTTCTCCCCTCTGAAAAGATAAAATAGCTCTTCCAGTAGAGTCAGTTTTTGCAGCTCCGTTGACAAAGCCATAATGGGAAATAAAGCTGATGCTTTGTTCTCAGAGCCGTACAAAAGTGTTTTTGTAAAACTGAATGGTCTTGAATATTTTCAAGAGACCTTTGAATTATATTAAAGCAAAAAAAAAAAAAAAAAAAAGGCATTTATGATAGAGATTTAAAAAGATCCTGTTGTGTGGGGGACTTTTATGTGCCTGCCTCATCGGGTTCAAGAATCTGTAGGATATTCTTTGTGCTGTCACAAAGGATGTGTTAGAAAAACAACTTCCTGCTTTAATGCAGTTCGTGGCCAGTGGGTTTTAACAAAGGTACCGACTGCAGCCTGATTTCTTTTGCAGCCACTGGTGCTTCCACCACAGTGTATGCAACTGAAGCCAATGGCAACCCCAGCGCTGACTTTGACCCCGAAAAGGACGAGGGAGAGGTTCATTACCTGATCAAGTGGAAAGGCTGGTCGTACATCCACAGCACGTGGGAGAGTGAGGAGTCCCTGCAGCAGCAGAAAGTGAAGGGCCTGAAAAAACTAGAAAACTTCAAGAAAAAGGAGGAGGAGATCAAGCAATGGTATGCTGTATTTCAACCAGTGATATAAGGCTTTGGGGGAATCTTCTTTAGCCATAGCTATGCACGGTCAGGACTGAAAACATTCAGTTTTTTTCTTGCAGAGCATATTCCACCCACAGCAAACGTTTTCGGTTCACAACACTTTACTCTCTCTCTCCCTACTGATGAACCATCCCCCTTATAGACATTATATCTGTAGTATTAAAAGGGAGAGAAGAGGCGGAGCTTCATAGAGCTGCCAGTTCTCAGGCTCAGGAGTTGGGTAGCTGAGAACAAATAAATGGTGCACAAGCGCATCTGGCCCCAGAGGTGATATAAGGGCTCCTAGTTAGCAGTGAAACCTGGCATGCTAAACTAAGCAGCTGTGCTGGGAAATAGGGCTCATCTCAGGATACGCTGCTGAATTTTGCTTTGCAGGGTTTGTCAATGCAGCCCTGTTAACCCTTGTTAATGATGAGCCTGTCTATACGTGAGTTTTTGTCTGACCTCCCCAAGGCCTACAAAGAGAGCTACTGTGTGTTTCCAACGTGATAAAGCTGGAGCAGCAGCTTCCATCCCTGACTGTTTGATTTTCATTTTTGTGACAAATTCTTGCAGCAGAATAAGGAGTCATTTAGCAGGGAAACAATGAGTATCTCTGACATTTGCTTCCCAGTAGAGCTTTATAATAGGAGATGCTTTATTATAGGAAGCATTAAGAAACGTGTCATATAAGCAGTAGTTTGCTTCAGTGACTTAGCTACATAACCATAAAGTAAAGTAGAATTTGTATACGTGGCCTCAGTGAGCACTCTGACACTACAGAAGCATTGTAATGCCTAATTTGTTCTTTTTGTATCTAGGCTGGCCAAGGTATCGCCTGAAGATGTGGAATATTTCAACTGCCAACAGGAGCTGGCTTCAGAGCTGAACAAACAGTATCAAATCGTGGAGAGAGTAATTGGTAAGCGAACCCAAGTCTTTCTAAAGGGATGAAGTATGACAGAATGGGCTTCCTCTTCCTCCTTGCCCTCCAGTATCTCTGTATAGAATGGCATTGAATGTATTTCACACTCCAGGAGGTTGTTGAAGCTGCTGCTGCTGCTGGAGTTCTTTGACCTCAGTTCTTTGCGGGCAAGGTGTTTGCAGAAGCACGGGCCTGGCTGCTTCCAGGACTGCCTTCTGTGACACTGCGGTTAAGGATGTGGTTAGGCTGCAAGGTGGCTCAGGGGTTAGATTTTCATGACTTGTTAAAAATAAAAAATGGGACTTTGCACTTGACTGATGTTACGGCAATGTCAGTCAGAGATGCTAGCATCCAGTTGTTTTGGGAATTGGCCTAGAGAGCTGTACAACCGATTTCCATACAATTCTTATCCGAGCACACGGTGCTCTGTTTGTGCTGCTCCCCCTGCTGGCTCTCAGCACACCAAACCCCGTGTTTCCTTTGTGTCTCCTACCACAGCTGTGAAGACCAGCAAGTCTGCGGCGGGGCATGCTGACTTCCCAGGTAAAGGAGCAGTTTTGGCCTCTCTAAACTTTTCCTACTAGCCAAGACTTGTACTGTGGTTGTAGGGATGGGTCGGACTGCCCTTGTGAACCATACCTGTGGTTCAGCCACAGAACTGAGGTTTGGGCTTTTGGACATATTTTGCAGCAAACAGTCGCAAAACATCCTCGAATGACCCCGAATACCTGTGCAAGTGGATGGGACTGCCCTATGCGGAGTGCAGCTGGGAAGATGAAGCTCTGATAAGCAAGAAATTTCAGCACTGCATTGACAGCTTCAACAACCGTAACAACTCCAAGACAATTCCTACCCGGGACTGCAAGGTTTGCTTGCTTCTCTTCTCTCTTGTACTTCAGGCAGAGATGTGAACCCCTTTTGGTTTCATTTACTCGAGGCATGGGGGATTGGGAAGTGTAATTCACCCTTGCAAAGTGCTTCTTCCTGAAGAGGTGCTGCTACAGCAATGCAGATTTTTAATATCACTTGAACAGAAAAACAGCACATTAGGGAGAAGAGGAAGTCTGCAGGATGCTGATACAGTGCGGGAGAGAGATGGAGTTAATGGGAGAAAAACCAGAAGGAGCCCAAACAGAAAATGGAGTTTGTTCCATCTAATAGGTGTTATGTACAGCTTAGTGCAGTCTTGGGGGGACTCAGCCCTGATCGTCAGGACTGGAACTCAGCAGGCAAAGCATAACATGCTGAGTGGCGTCAGAACTGCAGATACCAGAAACAGACAAGAAAACGTGGATAGACGATAACTGACAAACCAATCGACGCTCATTGCTGAATCTGCAGATTTCATTGCTGAATTTTCGACCTTACCTTGTTGTTTTCTTCAGGGTCTTATGGTCTATTTTTTTTTCCTCAGGTATTGAAGCAGAGACCAAGATTTGTTGCCTTGAAGAAACAGCCTTCTTACATTGGCAGTGAGAACTTGGAGCTGCGAGATTACCAGCTGGAGGGCCTCAACTGGCTCGCTCACTCGTGGTGCAAGTAAGTACATACACTAAGTGATGCTCTGGTCAGCACTGCAAATGCACTACATTCATTTTGGATCTTCTAACTTTTGTCCCAGTGGGATCTGGCCCGCTTGTTCTCAAGTGAGATTTTTACCCAGCCTGTTTCTGCAGCTTGAAATGATACAAACGCATTAAATCAGGACTTAGGTTTGTTTTCTTCCTTCTCAGGAACAACAGTGTGATCCTGGCTGATGAAATGGGCCTGGGGAAGACGATTCAGACAATCTCATTCCTGTCGTACCTCTTCCACCAGCACCAGCTGTACGGTCCTTTCCTGGTGGTGGTTCCTCTGTCGACTCTCACCTCGTGGCAGAGAGAGTTTGAAGTGTGGGCACCTGAGATCAACGTGGTGGTTTACATCGGTGACCTCATGAGCAGGAACATGGTGTGTAATCTGACAGCAAAGCTTGTGGGGTTGGATGGAAGCACTGGGCGCGATGCAGCACTTCTGTGCAGCATGTAACGCGTGTGACATCTGCTGGGGCAGCTGATGGAGACTGCTGATAGTCCTCTGAGTTATTTAGACAAGGCAACGAAACGTGTTGTGAGCCTAGTGGTGTCAGTAGTGAGATGATGGGGTAATGTCACAACAGCAAGTCGTTTGGCTTAATTTTGTTACTTGTCTAAACTCGTGTAAAAATCACTGAATGGTACACTGAACAATAGAGCTTGGACTTGATTGGAGACCCTAGCTGTAGCTACAGTAAAATAATGATTGTTAACTCTTCAATAATATTGCTTGATGGTAACATCTGTCGTTTCTCGCAGATACGTGAATATGAGTGGATCCACTCTCAGTCTAAAAGGTTGAAATTCAATGCACTTATCACAACATATGAGATCCTCCTCAAAGACAAGGTGGGTAAAGGTCCAAGGGTGTTTTATTTAGATCCTCTCTTGCAAATGGGGAAGCCAGCCTCTGACTAATGGGTTTCACCTCTCCTTCTTCTGTGGTGATGGAGAACACTTCTTTTCCTCCAGGCTGTTTTGGGAAGTATTAGCTGGGCCTTTCTAGGCGTGGATGAAGCCCATCGTTTGAAAAATGATGACTCTTTGCTGTACAAAACATTGATTGACTTCAAGTCCAACCACAGGCTGCTGATCACTGGCACTCCACTTCAAAATTCACTCAAAGAGCTCTGGTCCCTGCTGCATTTCATCATGCCTGAGAAGTAAGTCTCCTTTTGGGTGCCTCGTAAAATACCTCTGTATGTTTGTCTCGTCCACTGATTAAACTTGAGGGAGAACAGAATGGCAGAAATCCCTCAATTAAGCTCAATGGACTTCGACCGGCATAAGGAGAACAAACGCTGGTGAGGAAAAGCAGGGTTTAAGTGACTAACACAAGGAGTATTTCTGGTAGCAAGTTGAATGAAGAAACCTGAAACATCTTTCAAATCTGTCTGCTGTTTTAAGTGCCATCTCTTAAAAAGCTGAACTTGTTTTAAGCAATCATCTCAGCCATTTCTGAATTTGCTAGTACATGGTGTTCCAGCCGCTCTCACTAAATGTTGTATGGGAAGTATTTCTCAAAGACAGCTCTGCCTAGCTGATTGCTAGCATGTCCACGTTATAACAGATGTTTTCTTAAAGACAAAACAGGTAATGTGCATTCCTAAGACAGACATGTCCCCAAACTCATCAAAATGATGTTTGACTACAGAAAGAGCTGTCCCCTGAATTCTTTGCTGGATCACAGAGGAGGCGAAGGAAAGATCTGAGGTCTCCCAGGTGGAGAAGGACAGATATCCACATTTCAGAGGAGTTAGAGAAATCAGCAGTCCAAAAAAGTCATCTGAGCTGTATGAAACATAATGTAGTTGTCAGAACCCTGCCTAAGGATGGGCACTGTGGAAAGTTCAGAAACTGCTGCTAAGTAAATGCTAGCAGGTGATATCAGAATAAACGTTGGGAATCTTGGGATTTTGGGTCCTGGAAGTTGATCTGGAACTGTGAAGCTCAAAAATAGAAGACTTGGAGGTACTTAAATCCAGACAGCTGCTTGCTTTGCCACCAGTTTGCTCAATTAGCCAGAGAAAAGTGAACTTCCTATCCTTCACTGCACGTCCATCAACTTGATGGTCTCCTATCTCATTGCGTAGTGTGAGCATATTTGATATATGCTGCTTGGTACCAGAAGACGAGATATTCTAACTCATTTCTGTTACTCATCTCTGTTGCTAGGTTTGAGTTCTGGGAGGATTTTGAAGAAGATCATGGGAAAGGTAGAGAGAATGGCTACCAGAGCCTTCACAAAGTCCTGGAGCCGTTTCTCCTACGCAGAGTGAAGAAGGATGTGGAGAAATCTTTGCCAGCCAAAGTGGAGCAGATCCTCCGTGTGGAAATGTCTGCTTTGCAGAAGCAGTATTACAAGTGAGTCATATATTAAGTTACTGGGAGTACCAGCGCATCTTCCTTTGTGACATGAGATTATGCACAGTATATATAGGACAGAGTATGCTGTGTTGTTCAGAAGACGTCAGTGTGGCAGCCTTGCTTCCCAGTAGGAATGCAAGGTAGGGTTGGGTGGTGTCTCCCCCTCATGTTACCCAGCTGTAAACCACTGGATATGCTTTTCTAGCATCCTAGTAATTCAGCTGGCCAGCTTTGTAGGGCAGAGACTATATCTTGGCGAAGTAAAGCTCAGAATTGTAGTACTAGGGAAGAGTGTAGACTGATGCCTGAGTTAAGGAAGGCTTTGTATCTTGGGCTCCAGCAGGCCTGCTTTGCACTGTGAAATGATCTGGTCTGTTTATTTCCCTGCCTGCAGGTGGATTTTGACAAGAAACTACAAGGCTCTTTCAAAGGGAACAAGAGGAAGCACATCTGGTTTCCTAAACATCGTGATGGAGTTGAAAAAGTGCTGCAACCACTGCTACCTTATCAAGCCTCCTGAGGAAAATGAGAGAGAGAACGGCATCGAGACCCTGCAGGTGGGCAGAGACATTGCTTATCTTTATTTCTCCTTAATTTTCTACTTCCTGCCATTCTTCCTCTGAGATAAGATCTGGTGAGGCTTTTGCTTCTGTCCGTGGGAAGCTGTCATCGCAACTGAGCCACTGAATTTCCTGCCCTTCTCTTGCACTGTCAGCAGAACGCTGTGGCCGTTGTGAGCCAGAGGTGAATGCAGTATGAGAACTGTCTTGGGTGCTTTATTGTGCACATGCCTTCTGCTGTCTAAGTGCAGATGTTTTGATTAGAGAGGTACAGGAGAAGTATGGCACCAGAAAAAAAACAGCTCTCTAGTGTACACGGGGGTATGGTTGGAAAGCACCAGCTGGAATGACGGTTACTTTTTCAGTCTCTGATCAGGAGCAGTGGAAAGCTAATTCTCTTGGACAAGCTGCTGACCAGGCTGCGGGACAGAGGCAACAGAGTCCTGATCTTCTCCCAGATGGTGAGGATGCTGGACATCTTGGCAGAGTACCTGACTATCAAACACTATCCTTTCCAGGTGAGAAACAGCACGTGGGCTTCACCTGAAAATAAGGAGGGAGTCTGGGCAGTGAGAGGCACTCGGGTTCTCAGGGGACGGTGGTTGGATTACAGATTGTTCTTCTGAAATGCATTGGATGGAACTGGAAAGTCCCTTCGTTTCAGTGTGGCACTCAAGGAAGGGAACATATGGAGAGGCAGAAGCCAGCTGAGAGCGTGGGGTGCCTCGCTCTGTGTCTGATGCTGCCTCTTGGGCATGGCACGTCTCTCTTTGTAGATGTTTTGCTGTCTGTAAGTGAGGATAATGGTATGTCCTTTGAGAGCTGTAGATGAAGACTGCTCTTACAACAGCTCAGTAATGATGTATAAACTGAGAGTCTAAACGATGGGCATAAACCTGCACAGTGGATTCAAACATTTATTGGTGGGTGTTCATCACTAAACCGTCTTGTGGTTTGGACCTTGCCTAACAGAAACACTCATACTCCACGATCCATCTCTGTAGCTGAGATCAACTGATGTGCTTATGCTAAAATTCCTTGGATGCAGATCTCCCTGCATCTACCAGCACGCTGTTTTGTGCAGAAGGCTCAACACTGAAGCTTGCTTCCCTTGCTGGCTCTGAAGCTATTTAGAGATGCTGTTACCTGCATTTCTTCTACCTGAGGTGGCTAATGCATACCGTGCAGTTTGTTTCCATCCGGTTGATGCTGGCTTGCCATCTTTTCTGGACTTGTCTCACTGCTTGAAGGTTGCTGCGTGGGGCATGTTTCCAGCATGCAACGTCTCAGTCAATAAAGAGCCATCTCTGCAAAACACCTCCTCTGCTGGGCTCCTGCTCTGGCCTTCATCCTGTGATAAACCCCGAGGAGAGGATAGCGAATGCAGAGATCCTGGCTGGGAGCCTGTAAGAGGAGCCGGAGCGTCACTGCTGTGTGACTGCTGCCTGAGCATACCACCTCCTGCCCTCGCAGCACAGTGTAGCTATTTTTAATTGGTGGCTATTTTTAATGATTAAACACTCCAGGCAGGGGAGGGGGCTATCAGGCTCCCAGAACTTGGTGGCAACAGTTCTACGGGGCTCTTTTCCTTCTTTATTTTTAATTGTTGTTGCTGATTTTATTTTTCCCAGCGCTTGGACGGCTCAATCAAAGGGGAGATCCGAAAGCAGGCGCTGGACCACTTCAACGCCGACGGCTCTGAGGTATGGCAGATGGGTCTTCCCTGCCTCCAGAGGGGTCTGGTGGGTGGCAGGAGGGAATTAGCTCCGTTCATTGCTTCTTACAGGACACCTGGCCCTTTTTAATGCAGACACAACACGTTTTGCAATCATCCATATCGCTTGTTTCAGATCTCCCACATCCAAAGAATGGGGCTGCAAGGCACATTTCCAGATAGTGCCAAAGAGGCTGGGATGAGCCAGAATTTAGCAATTCTCTCCTTATGGTCTGAGGAATGAGTCACTTGCCGAATAAAGCCTCTAGCCTGAAACTGTTTGTGGGTATAAAATGGCAGAGGCAAAAGGGAGATTTTAAGCATAGGTAGGCAGTGAAGTCTGGTATCAGAGGTGAAAGTCTCCGGTGTAATAGGAGAGGGCATGCTGAGCCTCTCGTCTGGGCTTGCTGACTCACAGTGACTGGTGTGAGGCACTTGTATGCTGTCCCCCAGCCATGGGAAATGTCCATCCTCACTCCAGGAGCCTGCACTGGTGGCAGCTCTTGATTGGCACAGGGGATGAAGAAGGTGCTTCGTGATGGTGAGGAATGTAATAAATAAAAGTGAGAAGGCAGAAATGTGGGTGGGAGAGAAGGGAGCAGGACTGTCTATGGAAACTGCTTTTTTCCCTCTCCTGGAGGATCTCAGATAATCCTGATTTTGTCCTGGCACCCTGTACCTTTGGGCAGCTACCCAAACATTCCATGTTTGGAACTGATCTCACCCCCAACAAACTGCAGACAACAAAAGCACGTGTCTGTCTGCTGCCTTCATGGGGATCTGATGTGCGGTGTGATCTGACCTTCGGAAGTGACTCCAAGGTGCCCTTCTCTGACTTTCCTCACTTTGTGTCTTGGTTTTCAGCCTTTTCCTTCTCTTAGAATGAAGTACGAGCGCACCAGAGCCTCCATTGGTTTCCTTGTGTGACTTTGTAGTCACCATTAGTATTTCATATCCACGGTGATAGGCTGGCTATCTTACTTGTCGTTGTGGTTTTTCCCCCCAGGACTTCTGTTTCTTACTGTCAACACGAGCCGGAGGGCTGGGAATTAATTTGGCCTCTGCTGATACCGTTGTTATCTTTGATTCGGACTGGAACCCCCAGAATGATCTTCAGGCTCAGGCTCGGGCTCACCGCATTGGACAAAAGAAGCAGGTCAGAAGAGTTACCTCGAGTCATTTTCTCTGTGCCTTCAGTTGTATGCATTTAAGTGAGCACCCACATCACCAGGACTTCTGAAAACACT
>PPHD01027687.1:0-11101 GCA_002909625.1 Bambusicola thoracicus
TTTTTTTTTTTTTTATTTTTTATTTTTTGCTACAGGAAGTGATTTGCAGTGCTCACTGAGGCTTTTGTTGAAAAGGGTCCTCCTTGTGTGAGTCATGCTTTTGCTGTGAGCAAGTTGGCAGCTCTAAGCAGGACTGGGATCTCTGTTATAGAAAACTGTTACTTCACCTAACCTTAACGTGGAACCACAAGAAATACCTTAAAAATATATTTTTTTTTTTGTTTTTCCTCATATTGTTTGCTTTTTTACCCCAAAATCTTGTTCTCTGCCTGTGTTGCTATGAATTGCCTGCTATGTTAGCATGGGCATCTCCTGCATTGGTATCAGATTTGCCAGAACATATGCAGGAAACTGGATAGAAGGGCATGCTTCAACGTACCAAGTATAACCGCTTCAGGAATGATTCAGTGACATCAGTTAATGATCTTATTCACAATTTGTCCATGAACAGCAAGGTATCAGCAGCTGCTACGACTTCAGCAGCATCTTCATACCTGGTCACTCCAGAGGTTCTCCGCAAGGACCAAGAAGATGGACCCACCACCCTATGTACCCTCGTCCATAAAGTGTCCCACTTGAAATTCTCTAATACAGGCAGCCTTTTGGGTATCAAAAACCTGTCTTCTACAGTAAAGGAGCTTGTGGTCTCCAAGTTACAGGGAAGCTCGAGTGCTTCTAGCTCAGCAGCAGTAGCTTCTGACAACGCATGTAACCTTGTCTCTGCCACTTCGTGTTCACAGCAGGACATGAGCAAAATGAATACTGGGAAAAAAATACGGTCAGAGGATATGCACCCGGGAGATGAAGGCTGGAATCAAAGGAGCAGCATTGTCAATAAACCCTCTCAAGGATGGCTGCACTTGAGTGAGAAGATCCTGGGACCTGGTGTGACGTACACTGTGAAGGTTGGTCTGATTTCTTCCATTCTCTTCTTTTTATCAATCAAAAATTCTCTGTTGGTTTTGATGCCAGGCTAGACGGGCTGAAAGAATCTCTTTGTATGCTCCTTTATTGTG
Organism: Bambusicola thoracicus; assembly: GCA_002909625.1. NCBI lineage: Eukaryota > Metazoa > Chordata > Aves > Galliformes > Phasianidae > Bambusicola > Bambusicola thoracicus. The sequence goes on from PPHD01027687.1 coordinate 1,017, forward strand.
CATTATGCATGGTATGTAAATGCAGAAAGGCAGTGTTGGAAATTACTGATTTATTACTTATACCAGAGCAAGCCTATTTGGCTTCTTGTCAGATAATAATTTTGCAGCTGGGTAAAAATATTGTTTTTAAGCTACCAGCTATTTTTCGTACTATTGCGGTGGTTGTTCCCACCCATCTTCCTAATTTAGGTTTTCAGTGTTATCTAGCATATTGTATATATCTTGGATGCATAAGCTTCCAGCATGTCTGGTGTAATCTACAGTGGGAAAGAAATGCACCCTGATGTATGAACAACCATCTATCCTGCATGATACTTTAGATTGAAAATACCTTTAAAGGCATTTGTACTTTTAATCTGAAAGCATAAGGCACGGATCGTAATTCTTACCATGTTCCACGAATAGAAATAGTGTTATGGGTAGAGCAGGGAAATGCTTGTTTTACATAATGAGAATTCAGCCACTTTTAATGTTTTTGCTCTTTTCAGTTCACTGATACTGCATGTCAAGAGCAGCAAATCACAAGTTTCCAGGGTAATATTTTGGTATGCTTTGAGAGTATATGTTAAACTGTGGCAGACTGTTACTAAGATTATGGACCTATTTTAAATCTCCCCTTATTTTGGGTGCAGAAATTTTGTTTGTGATACAAAGCATGACTTTGTATCCAGATGCTTTAAAAGTGTGTTACAGCCTTGTTACTTAACAATATGTATCTCAAGTCTCATTATCAAAAGCAGAGTGCATATTTAACCATTGGAACACTAGGAAGCAGTTTTAATGTCTTTCTGCTAGAGGTAAGTTTTGCAAGCAATGGTAGATGAAGTAAGTTGGACAATTAAGAGCACTGGTAATCTGAAATAGCACTTCCTGACTGTTCTGACATTTACTGGTACTACGAAAGAAAAGAGAGTCAATGCAACCCTTTGGGATATAAATTGCTTCTCTCTTACTGTTTGAGAAGCATCTCGGTAAAAATGTTCACTAATGCTAGATGTAGCTCTGTGGAGACCCTTCTGCACAAGAAATAGTTGGCAGAATATTGTTTAATGTTCTCTGGTTAGGTCAGGAAACTCAGCTGTTTTAATTATTTTGCTTTGGACGTTGTAAGTAGGCAGACAGTCATATGAGAATTCACTGCTTCTGTTTGTTTTACCTGAAATCATTATTCACTTTCTATGTTTTTCACTAGTTTAATTTATGTATGCTTTGAATTGAAAAGAAAATTAGAATTATATATGAACTTTCATTTAATCTTCTAATACTCTATCTAGTACTGATACTAGAACAAGAACTTTAATTAGTGCAGCTGATTTCAAATATGTGAAAGTATATTTCTACATATTATGAATACTGGAATTTCAAAATAAATCATTAGCACTTTATGCGATTTACACTACTGGTGTTCTTTCCTGTCATTGGAATTTACAAAATCTATTTTTTATGAAATATTGTTTCTATTAAAACTGGGTGATATTTTAAATCTTCTGCTCTCTGCCATAATACCAATGGCTAATGAATGAATGAAAATAAACCTGTTCTCATTTAGCCATAATTTGTCTGTTTGTTAAGTATCTCAGAATTGCTCTCAGAAACTGCAGCACTCATGTAGATAAGAATAGAAGTGCAATTCCTGCATAATTAAGCACTGTTAGTTCCCAAGGATTTTACATCAAATCAATAGATAGATAATGTACACTGAAGGGAAGCATTCCTTGGATACTTCAAGGCTATACTGACTATCTTGGGGACTCACACCATGTTTAATTATTATCATATGCTTTGCAGAAGCAAAAGCCATATGCCATTAGTTAAGTGAGACAAAAATTAGATTTGTTGTTAACCAGCAAAGCTTTTATAATTTTTTGTGCAAATGTGCACTGGATTACATTTTCCATATTCAGTGAAAATAATCTGTGGGACAGGGTAAATAATCAATGCTGGGCAGCTAGGTAAGTCATATTGGAATCTCTTGAAGTGAGAGAAATAAATTACTATATTCAGTGTGTGACAAATGTAACACTTTTATGACACTCTTTTCATAAGTTTCTGTTCTCCAAGCCTTTTCTGGAGAGCCTTTTTCTGTTTTTTCTCTAGCCATTTTCTGGCAGTGCTCATTCATGTTTTTCCCTAGCCATTTTGTAAATGGGCAGTGTAATTGTAATTCTTGAAAAGGAGTGTAGGGTTATGATAAACAGGAACTGTGTTCTGGTTTCCATGATCTGCTGCAATGGAATTATTTTCTCCCATTGAGCTACTGGCACTTTCTCTATTTTTTTTTCTCCCTGTGCATTTTGCATTGAATTTTTGTACATTATTTTAATTGGAAAATTTCTTCACAGAATAAACAGTCATTTGTGTAACAAATCAGACTTTGGCCATAGCCAAGATCAGGGACATAAAGTGATGAGGTATTGATACTTTACTTAAAATTACCATTCAATGGTTTAACAAATTATGGATTAATTGAAAAAATAAAATTGTTTGTAATCATGGAAGTAATTGAGAAACTTACTGTTTTTCCCATAGTGAGGCTGACAGAGGGTGATTTTAAATGTTCATGTTGTGAGAGAGTCAAGTACATATAATAAAAAAGAGTTAACTTCTGAAATGTAACAAAAGTTGAATGTTTCAATGGAATCTATTTATTTCCAATGACAGATATCTACTGATGAGTTTAACTGAGTAATGGCATAAATTTTCTGGGTTTTAGTTGATTGAACTAGGAGTACAATCAACAGTCACAATAAGAGGCAAATATACATCTGCCTTTAGATAACTCGCGGGTGGGCATTGCAGTAGAACTGTGCTGATAAGTTTAAAATTCTATTTTTCAGCAGTTCAAAACTAAATAAAGCCAAAACAATGAAATATAATGTTAAAATTATATATTTAGCTTTTTTGAAAGAGCCTTGAAAACAAGATATTGGTATAGAAAAAGCTTGGGTAAATCTCATATTAAAAAAAGGAGTTTAAAAGGTAGTATCTAGTAGAGAAGAGTAGAGAAGAAGGTGAAAGGACTTCATCTTAAAGAAGCTGCATAAACCTTACAAATAATATTTCAGTGAAAAGCAAATTAGGTTATTAGGACTATAGAAAAGTAGCTAGAGTGTAATGTCTAAGTGTTATTCTTTAACATTATAATTTCTATAATATTTTAACAGTTTCAAGTCTTAGGGTGGGTTAACAGTGATTTACATCTTGACATTACTAAAAGAATATTCTCATTGAAATAACTACTTCCATTTGCTGAAAGTATGTGCTTAAGGATAAGATGAATTACTCAGTTATATGAGTCTATTGCGTCTTTTTCTACTTCATTGTAGTATTCCCTCCAGCATTTGTGCAGGACTGATATGATTTCAGCAGTCCTTTGCAAGTAGGTACTGACTTTACAGCATCATTTTTTTCTTTAGTGGCTAACCCAGTCTGTGAAGTACAACCTTACATGGAGCTAACATGGTGGAAACTGTGACATACATGCCATTTTTTTCCATCTTTTCTAACAAGAACTGGACTTGCTGCTGGCCTAAAGCATGTGCGTACTTCATGGCTTTGTCATGATGATCTCCATTTACCTGTTTGAAAGGTACTTTGTGTACCGTAAGAAAAAAAACAGAAGAGGGTTTATTGCTTCCTCTTATTCCTTTAAATAGGCATAAAATCAAATTTACAACCGAATTTACAATGTTCATTTTACGTTTTTATTTATTTTTTAAGACCATTAACGTTACAGCAAGGATTTTTAGTTTCCTTTCTGTTTGATGCTACATTTATCATTCTTTCTTATGGAAAAACTAATGTCTTTTGTTTGATTGTTTTATTTTATTTTATTTTTGAATTCTGCTTCTATCAGTCAAGTTGCATTTGTGTTAGTGATATTTTGACATGACCTGAGTAAAAACCTAGTCAGTAGTATTTTGTGCATGTGATTCTAATAACAAGGAAAACAGTCCCAAAGAGCTTACATGCTTAAGATGTGGAATTTGTGTTTCAGGCAAATTGTGATAATATCACTAAACGAAGACCCTTTAGTTCAGATTCTGCTCTCCTCTACCTAGATACCCAAACAGTACTAGACAGAACTCAAAGACTGATAAGACTGGCTTGTCACCTTGGCTGTTAATGCTTCATGCGTGAATTTAGTAAGGAGAGAGAGAAGAAATAAGGGATGAAGACAGTACTGTTTTTAGCAGTTGACTCCTGCCAGCATGTTATATTATTTTGCAGTCAGTTAGTATGCTTCACATTTGGTTTGCTGTTGTTTGAACTATAAAAAATGATGGCTGTTACTCTGTCAATAATCCCTTTCTGAGCTTCCCACATCTGAGTTTGTTGTATAGTGAACTGATATGAAAGGAGTTTCCCACAGAAGTTAAATCAGACCCTACAAAGAGAAATCATACAGTTAATATTATTCTAACTACATTAATCAAGTATTATTTCTTTACATTTGCACAACTTCAGAGAAAGAAAAGCACCTGATGATCTCAGTAGTGAAAGAACCAACACTGAAAGAGAATATCTGGTCTGCAGTATAGCTGGGGTATTTGCAAAATGGCATGAAGGTGCTGATATAATTTCTGCACCTAAGGTTTTTTTGTAAGGGACAATTTGGGCACTGTTCGTCTTGATTTGAATAGTTTAAATGAGAATGACATCCTTTTTTAAAATGAAACTGATACTATTTTAAAGTCCACAGATAAATTTGCCTAATCCTTTTAGGATGCAAAACTACAGACAATTCTTTCTTTGTTTCCCCTTAGAAGTTGGGTTGTAGTTTTCTTATCTTCAAACAATGATTGTTTTAAGAGTACTGTGTGCCCAATTTAAATATCTTCCTGTATAAAGAAAATACATGGATGAAGCAGAATCTTCAGGGAAAATCCACACCTTTCTTTTCTGCTAGTAGTGAGGCACCTGTCGAGGCTACTGGGCACTCCTTTGTCCCCCACCCATGTAACCCATCAAGCATTGTTGTTTCTGTTAGAACACCAGCTGTTCCTGTGGTCCAGACTGGCTTCAATTATTGTAGGAAGTTCAAGCGAATGCTCAAAGTATTAGTATTAGATTTTCTTCATGTTTGCAATGGGAAGAGTGCAGGTCTGCCCTGGGACAGCCCCAGACGTGCAACCTTCCTGGCTGCTGATGCTCAGGCAGGATGAAGCAAGCAAAGGAAGCAATGAAACAAATTCCATAATCATAGAGGAAACAGTAATTGCTTGCATGCATTTCTGGACAGTCCTGATGTACTCCTGTTTTGTGTGATTCTGTGCACTTAGACCAGCTGTCAGTGCAGCACTGTCCCTGTCTGTGCTGGGCTGCTCTGGGGCAGAACCTGGCCATTTCGATGGGAAAAACGATGCAGCCACATCCCAGGTGTCATGTGTTTTTGGAGAAGTATGGGGACAATTTCATAAGGCTAATCTATCATGTTTTCTTAACAAGTGATATTTTTCCATAGATTTTTTTCAAATAAAGTGTTTCTTAGGGCCTGAAAAGATTGACTCTGGAAGGCAAGTTGCAGCTGAGAGTTTTAAAATATGGGTAGAAAAGAAGACAAAACTAGAGATGGACAGCAAGCAGTAATAATAACTTTTTTTTCAAAGTGAAAATAAACAAGTTGCAGGGAGACAAAAATAAATGAATATGAGGTAGATAGAAAAAGCTGCCTGGACCTCTTTTGCCACAGCATCATCATACTATATTTTCTGGCACAGGCATTTTGATCTTTATAAAAAAAATCTCAGAAACTGATCCTGAAATTAATTACACTAGTTGACCAAATAGCAGAAAGAACAGGAACAAGACTGAAAGGAAGATACGGTGTCCAGGGGGTTGCTTACCACCATTTGTGTCCTTCTAGAGTTGCTGTGGTACCAACAGTCCTCTATTCACATGTTTAGCTCTTGTTAGCACAGAAACGATACAAGGATGTTGCTGGAACCAACATCCTGAGTGGCATTTGACACAGTGTGATTCTGATGAAGAAATTACTGGAAACAGAGCTGTCTCTTTGCTTGTAAATAAGCTTCTTCCGTAATCCACAGGGCATTGAAAAAGTACCCTTAATTTTCATAGGAATTAAATGTTTTGGAAATGCCACCATTGCCATGCTGTATGGGGACTATGCTTCATTTCCAAGTGTCAAGTACACGTGCAAACAAATGAATGACCTGGTAGTCTGATTTCCAGGCTACCAAATTTCTAGCTGAGCAAGCGGAGTAGCCAAATGCTCTTTTAATTTGCAAGTGGAGAAGTGGAGCACATTTATGGCAGAAATTATAGTAAAAATTTTGGATGAACAGAGATATATTTTTGCTCAGGTCTGCAGACCTTGCCTTTGAATCGTCATGTTCTGTCTGCTGTGACACTTGTAATCATTGTCAGAAAAGATCACCTGGCACAAAGTGCCTGACAGAGCTGGAAGAAAGAAAGGATTTCCTATCAAACACATAACTAAAAAATGTTTCAAAGAAAAATTAGATACATATTTCAGATGCTCAGAGTTGGTACTCTGTATGGATGTTTTTATGATGGATCAGGCTTGTGAAGAATAGCACAGTCTGAAGATGTTGACACAACAGTCTTTTCAGGCTAAGACAAGATTGAAGCTATTTAAAATGCTTTTAGGTATATAGTATAAATTACTTGTGGATTTTACACTGTTTATTGCCATTCATTTGTTACAGCAATAGTTATGTATAGCAACCCTACTCTATAAGAAAAAATTCAAACCCCAATTGTTGAAAGATATAGCTTTTACTCTTTTTCAAATTTTTGTAAATTAATTTTATAGTCGTAAAATAGGCAGAGACCAGTAAGTAAATAGAACTGTCCCTTCAACTCTATCTTTCAGGGTGTATCCTCCTGTGAAGGAGCAGGGCTGCTCTGTGCAGCAGAGGGACTGTAGGAATGTATCCTTGCAAGGCTGGTAGTCTCTTGCCCCTGCTCTGCTCTGCAAGGAGTCATCATGCCCACCGGCTTTCCAGGAGTCCTCAAGGCCTCCCTGCTGCCTGTAGAGGTTTATTGAGCTTTAAATCCTATCTGTGATGCCTCTAACCTTCTCTTCCCTGTTCTGCATGCTGGGCCATGTTTTGAGCACTCTTTCTGCAAACACAAGAAATTATAACTTAAATGAAAAAGAAATTATAACTTAAGAATAAGGAATTATAACTTAAATGCAAGAAAGCTGAAGATTGACCAAGATTCATGAGAAATATATATTAACTGCTAGACTTCTGTGATGAAAATCTGTAGCATTTATGTAAGAAAGGACTCTCCCCCTCTCTGTCTATTTTGCATTGTGGTTTTTAACATTGGCAGCATACTTCTGGAATCGCACCTTCAAATGTACAGTTTTGAAAGCACAGCAGTTTTTCAGAAAGGTTTATACCCGGCTTAGGGGAAATACACCTGTGACATCTTCCATCTTCTGGATCTTTGCTGTACTAAATAGAGTACATCAAGCTCTTCTACTTAATGTCTAAGCTGATGTATGTTCTTGAAAAATGGACATATCTACAACCTCCATATTTATGATCTTAACTTCTAATTATGATTGTCAGGTTTTGAAGAGTAATGTTTTGGCTGTTGAAGTTCTGCAAATTTGCGTTAGGGGAAATCCGATGCAGAACATAAGCTACTGGAGCTAATCTGCATGGAGATTTTAAAGGAATGACATCTTAGTGAATATTCAAGAAAGCAAGTAAACTGCCTGGAAAGTTTTTACTCATTTCCAGTACGTACCTGAGAAAATGAAGCATTCCACTTGTGACACTGTTGTGCATACTGCAAGCATTCGCTTTGGTTAATATCACACTGCAGCGATTGCATTCATCCTAGAAGATATATATACCTTGAATATTATGTTTGAAAAGTATAGGGGTAAACTTTATGGAGCCTCTTTTTTCACGAAAACCTGTAGCATATAAAAAAAAAAAATTGGCAGTACGCAAAACATGTTTACATATAAAATGGTAAGTACCTACTGTACGTATTTCTGATTTTAGCGTTTCCATGTTTTTGCATGCAAAAATGTATGTTTGCAGAATATGAACAAAAAGAGATACTGTGCATATAAAGCTATTGATATTTTTAATGTGGAATCTTGTGAAACTCCATTCCATTTAGCACCTGCATTGTATGGCTATTTTTGAGCAAAATGTTGGCAGTCCTCTTTCATATCTCACAAGTAAGAAATAAGAAAAAGGTCTTTTTTTTTTGAAGATGCATTGTTTTCAGTGGTGTTTGAGATGGAGATTAGAAGGTCGACAGATGGAAAATTTGCTTCCCTGTGCTTTCTCCTTACTAGCAAGAGTTGACTTAAGAAATTGCATTTCAAGATAAGACTTTCCCTAGCTGAATCCTTAGCTTTTTTTTTAATGGAGTTATCATTATCCTATGACTTGAGTGTGAGATGGTGACAGAATCTTTTCACAGGGAACAAATGTAGAACCACTATTAATATCTTATTGTAATTATAGATGTATCCAAATTGGAATGGATTCTCTCTCTCTCTTTTTTTTTTTTTTTTCCGCAGAGATTTAGGAAATAGCCTCTTTTGTTTTAGCTTTTGATGTTGTGTGACGATTTCTAGGACTACCCATATCTACAACTCCAATACAGGAATAGTAGAAAAAAATCAGTAGAAAAAGTTTATCTTCTTAAAATCAAGGGAAAATATATTTTAGCAACAGAGAAAGACTATACATGGAAGCGTGGAGAAAATATTGTACATTGTTGCACAGCTTAACTTCAGATAACATTTCCACCAGCAAGTGATAATTTTTAATCACATAAAATCTTAGTCACGCATTGAGAGTAATGTTAGCAAATGTGGAATCTACTGCTTAGTACTATTCTACCTTCTGTCCTTCTGCCCTGATAACAGTGGCACAGAAGTACAATTTCTTTGCCAAATGGTGCTCTCTCTCTCTGTGACTCACTCTCAAAAAGAGTTGGAAACCTTCAAAAAGTGTTCATATTTTCTTCAAGGCTTCTCTGTTTATTTGAATCCCCAGCTAATAAAGAGGGCCTTTACAGATTTTTTTAATCTCTGTGGGGGAAAAGGATAACAGATTTCCATCTTTTTCAGTGTTGACAGATCCTGATATCTTCTTACACATTCAAAACCATTTATTAATAGATATATACAGCTAATATGCCAGAAGTTAATAGATATACGCAGCTGCCCACAAAATATTAAAATGGTGGCATTTATCTATAAACTGTTTTTCAGAAAAGAGAAAAAAATAGTGGATGATTCTTGATAAATATTCTTAAGAACAATGGTACTGCATATTTCTGCAAACGTGTAGTCAATACATAGGACTTTAAGATTTGTATGTGTGTATTTACATATACACTTATATATAAATGAAAAGGATTTTTTAATATGCTATGGTGGAGTGGATTGGTACTTTATATAACATTTAAGCAAAAATATGAAAAACAGAAAAAAAAGCCAGTTGCCTTCTTCTGTTTAGAGGCTGGTACTTCTACTAACAGTGGATCAGACTTAAGAATTTATTTAGATGAAGTTTCAGTCTTTCTGTATTGACTAAAAATAAAGCACACTGTTCCGTTTTTGATCTCAGAATCCTGCTGGAAGTCTGTCTACCCTTACTTATGTGACTGAATGCCTTTATGAAAATCTTCAAGAAACTCTTTGTAAAGGGATTTACATGATTAAAGCTAGGCATGTAGCAAAATATACAGTGACTTACAGTCATGCAGTGAAATTTTTAAAATGTGACCTTTCTTTTTATTATTTTGTACTCTAGATGCCAAACAAACACTATTCTTGTTTCGTGGCAGTGAATCTGTCATGGTTTTATGATTTTTCGTTATCAGTATTCTACATCACAACATCATCAGTGTACTGGGAGCAGAGCTTTAGTTCTAGCTACCTGAAGAGAAGAACTATGTTCCCCAGGAGCCTCTTCGAGTCCCCAGGAGCCTTTTTGGGTATTGTTATCATTCCTGCTCAGGGGAGCAGATATAAGGACGCGGGTCATCTGATTCGTCCCTTTTTCACCCCTGCTCGTCTTATGATCGCTGCCGGACTGCTGCTGCTGCTCCCG
>PPHD01027688.1:0-11101 GCA_002909625.1 Bambusicola thoracicus
GCTGACAAGGAAAGATCTGTGATGGAGGTTGGAACAAGTTAGTGAAATGGAGAAGTTTTGAAAGATACTGAGCTCTTGTGGTGTGTTTTCATTTATCAACCCCCTGAAAACAGGGAGTGGAATGGCAGAGGACTGAATAAAATGATGATCCACGATCCTGCCCCCATCAAAAAGAGGTCTCTTGATTGCCAGAGGGATTCATTTCTTTCTTCTTCTTCTTCACAGGAAGTCTCCCCATTTGAGTGCATCCTGGAATGCACCAAATTTGCCCCTGATTCACCAGATCTTTCAAATCCATAAGGAACAAAGGGCCTGTGGGCTGCCTTGGTGCAAAGTAAATACAGTAGAGGTATAAATCTCCCCTCTTTAGCCCTACAGGGCTGCAACACCCAAGGGATTGGGCAGCAGCCCTGGGGCTGGGGCAAGTCAGCTGCTGGCCTTGAAGCAGAATGTTATTTTCTCCTCTGTTTTCAGCAGTTCTCTCCAACCTTTCCTCCTCCTTATGGCTTTAGCCACCTGAACCTAGCCACTACAGTACTATGGCACTTTCCTCTTCTGAAGGGCTATCCATTCTTTTGTGTCACAAAAGTCAGTGAGAAATGAATTCAGAGAAAATCTTTCCCATGGCATCACTTTGGATACCACTGAACTTCCATACTGAAGGAAATGGGCATCAGTGCCCTGCGGGCTGAGTAGTTTAAGTGTTGTACAACAAGGACCAGTTTAAAAGGGTGTGTGTTTGAGGATACCAGAGTTTCCAGGAATTTGGAGAGCAACATTTACTAGGAAAGTCAGCTCTAAATAATACGCTGTCCCTGTGAAGTTCCCAGTTGACTCTGTAGGCTGCTTGCTGCAAGCGTTCTCCAAAGGTGACAGCTCACCTTTCAGAAAACCTAGGCTAGTGATTTTCTCCTTCAGAAAGGCTGCCATGAGTCAGAGTGCCACAGCAAGACTCAGTGCACAGCTGATGCCTCGTGGATACCTGGCTGTCCCTGCAGGCCGTAACTGTGCTTCAGCTTCCTTCTGACCCGCTTTAGAGTCTTAAATATATCCCCTCTGTGCGTGTGCAAATGAGAGCAGAGTCGGGGGAAGAAATGTGTGTGAATGCTTTAATGATGCCGATGGAGTAAAAGTCATTCCACCTTTGCACAGGGAAGGCACACACACCACTCTGTAACCTTTCCATGGGTCTGTGTGCAGAAATGAGGCTGTGACGTGTGAAGTTTCCATTGACTTCAGATTTGGCAATGCTAAATTAAGTGGGTAATGTGTTGTGATACACCAGGAGGAAAGCCTGCCCCAGCAACGACAGTGGATTTTGGTACCGATTTAGAAGGTATTTTAGGATCTCAGTTAGAGAAATTAGTGGCAATCCCCCATGCTGAAATAATCTAATTAATTCCTGTCAAAGACGGGCTTTTGAACAACATGGATAGTACAAAAAGTGCTTTTCATATGGAACTTTTCCTATTGCAGAGGAACATCTTGAGCTATTGACCCCACAGAGTAATGCATGCATGTAATAAATTTATTCCCTGTCTATTTAAAACTTCCTTGTAACAATGTGGGTGGATCTGGTAATGCTGTTCTCCACCGTAACAACAATTTATCCAAAGCAATTTGTTGCCTGGCCTAAATTTTGCAAAGGTATCTGGTCTTTAAAACCTCTGAGATAGGGAGATATTTGCACCTGACACGTTTACAAGTAACTTAGATCAGGTTATTGATTGGTCCTGCGTATGTTGTTTTCCAGTGGGAGGATGAGATGGAGAGGCCAATCCGTTACTGCAGCTATCTACTACTGGAAAGCAATAGTGCTAATGATACAGGTTTTCAATAGCTGATTTATATTATCCTGCAGTCAATAAGAACTCATGATTTTGTCACTGTATTGTTTAAAGCAACGCTCTCAAAGGCCACAGGCCCCAGATCTGACCCTCTGTAACAGATCTCCTGTATTACAAGCAGGTGAAAATGTAAAAAGGCCATCAGTGCTCCGGAGTGCAGTCCGGCCCAGCCCTTGCTCGGTGAGCAGTAGGTCCTGAGAGCTCCGAGCTGCTATGAGCTCGTTCCAGTGAGCCGTTCCTGTACAGCTGAACTATAGCTCCACTGAGTGCTCCCCCACACTGTGCCACCCAGAGGCGAAGGATGATGGAGTTCCAGTACCATCCCTGGGCAGAGATTGCACTTAAAATTTCAGTGACTGACTGCTAATTTAGTGGTGATTAATGAGAAATGTGTGTTGGTGGTTATAAGTGAAAGGCAGTAAATGGATCTCCCTTCCTCCTCCTAGTGATGTGAGTACTCTGGGCACCGCAGAGGAGCTTCCCACTGAATGCGGCGCAGCTGCTGAGGAGAGCATGGCAACAGCAAGAAATGGAATTCACTGAAGAAAGCGCTTGACAAGCCATGTGAGAACCAGCGTGAGCAGCCAGTGGGCACAGCCCCATCTTCTCGGGTGCGTTTGAACACGAGATTCACCACATCTGAGAGGACTGGCATAGCAGCTCAGCCCAGCTAGGCTGGCAGCTGCTCTAGGGATGCTGTGAGAAAGGGCACAGAAACAGATGGAGAGTAGTCCTTTCCAGGCCTGACTGTCCTGCATTCAGGAGGTTGTATGAGGAGCCCAGGGAACAGACTCAGCTCTCAGCTTGGGCTGGAAGTTATAGCTGGGTGGCAGAGCAAATCGTGGGAAGGTGTGCAACGTGCAGTGGGAGGCGCTGAGCCGCTCTGGGCGGTCTCCCAGGCTGGCCCCTGCACTGGACACTGAAGTGGTTCTCCACAACATGTGCACGAGGGAAAAGTGTGTCTGCAAACGAGCTGTGCACTTGGAGATGAGAGTGTAGCTTTAATGTGGAGGTTTGCACATTGAGATGCGCTGACCTACTGGGACAGTTAATGTGTTTCTGGACTTGCACATACCCTGTTTTCAGGCAAACATTTCATGCAGATTTGTAACACGCGATAGCTGCCAAGCATCTTTTACATAGTCACAGTCTAGTGACTGAAGGATCCACTAATTAAGAAGCCCTTAATTAGGCTTTTAAATGATAAACTGTAATAGTTCTAGTGCAGCTGTTGTAAACTGTAGAGTAAATTATACCCAGTTGAAAGAGGCTTTAATTACGTATTTATATAACAGACTTTAAGGACTTTGAAAGATAAAAGAATTTTTAGTGTCTGCAATTAAAGAAACAAGAGAGTAACAATAGGGCTCTTAAACCAATGAAAGCAAGGAAATTCAAAATTAATCTGCAAAGTCACGCTGGTACTTTGTTTTATGCTCATGGCATTCTAATTTGGGGGGTTTGTTTTTATTCTTTTTGTTTCCATAATGCATGAGATAAAGAAGTGTTGTCAGTCAGGAGTTTATGCCCCCTGCTCTCACTTTCCTAGCTTTCACAGGTCCATGTGCAGCCTTAGTGATACTTCAGGAAACTCTCCTTGGTTTCGTTTTTGCAGAAATTCCAGCAAGAAGATTATCAGCTACTTTTTCTCCTTGCGTCCTGCTTTACAGAATGGTTCGTTGTACACATGCCTTTGTGAAGTCAGCAGGAGCTCAAAAATCGGTTGGTTTGTTGGTTGTACCTGGAACTGTTCAGCTCTTCGGAGATGGTGCTGTGGGCTCCCTTTTTGTGGGGTTCCAACCTGCTGAAATTGAAGAGGGTTAAGCCTTTGCTCACATTTAGGTCTGCACCAGACTCCAGTCTACCTTCCCATTAGACATCAGCACTGCTGCCCTCTCCACAGCTCTGCCTGACACTGCCTCTCTTGGTAACCTCACCAGTAGTCACCAAACTTGCATGTGCTCTCTGCTCCCCTGGTTTACCCAACCCTGCTTGCTTCCCTTCCTTGCCACCTCTGATCACAAATAACACTGATGCACAGCAGTGAATAAACACTTCTTTATAGAGAAAAATAAAACTGTCTCTGATGTGCCATCCGTTGCCTGATGGGTTTGCTGATCTGTTGCCAATTCTTTTCATTTCTTAGATTACTGCTCCTCAAGACAAGAGCTGTGTCTTTAGTGCCTGTGTGCCTCTGCCAGGTAGATGATACGTACATTAGACTGCGAGACTGTAATGTGCAGAGAGCTCAGCTCCTTTAGCTGCTCTCTGGGACTGGTCTTTACAACCGTAGGACTTAGCGGCCCAAGACAGCTAAACAAGGTATTGCTTTTTGCTTATTCCAACCACATCCAAGCATTTTTATCTGTAAGTATCACAGCAAGGAAAATAAGGAATACCACTCTCACAGTTAATTTTTATGGCTGATTAATTAGCCCAAAGAGTATTAAATTGTGCTAATGTAGTTTGCCTCTTCGATGCCGTCTTTTGACTTCAATGGAACTTAATACGTGCTTAAAGTTAACTACATGCCTAAGTGCTGTGGTGAATCGGGGCCTAGGGCATTAATTAGAACTTGGCTCAGATTTACTTTCAAGGCTTTTTTCTCCTTTTTTTTTTTTTAACTCTTCAGAGCTCAGCAGTTTAATTGGTATGCAGATGTTCCCCTTTATTGCTGGTAGAAGCCTCTGTCACTGTTCTGAAGGTACTCAGACATCAAGGCTGGTACAGTGGGCAGGAAGAAACCCCCCCTGAAGGCTTTCAAGCTTTGTGGGAAATAATGATGTATGAGACAGGGATTCCTTTGGAACCTGAAGGGAACATGACAGATAGAATAATATGGGAGGAAAACATTGTCTTCACAATTGAGACTGATGGTCTCATCTTGTCTCCTTGTTATTGTTACCAACCAAGACTGAGATGAGCTTTCTTACGAAGAACTTCATTTCGTGGCAGGTTCTATATGTTGGACGCACTGTGCTCAGTGGTAGCTTTCCATCCAAGGTACAGATATTGACAGGCTCTGAGGAACTCTTTGGGATGGTGCTTTAGCTTAAAACCTAAAATTCCTTCCAGCATTCAGATGCATTTTGTCAGGAGTGACAGTTGCAATTTGATAATCTTTTACCACTTTGCCTGTCTATCTCAAACAGCTAGCTGGAGGGGAGAAACCCAGAGTTGTTGGGCACAGGAGTGTCAGCTTTATGAGTCAGCTTTTCTCACACTTTATTAATTTCACTTTCCAGTGGTTAGTGCATGTTTGGAAGAGACAACTGATTTGTACGGATCTGTGTAGGATGGAGCAAAGCTGGAACTAAAGGAGCGCAAATTGACAGCAGTGCAATAGCTCTAATTGACAGATACCAAAGGCACTATCTAAAGCAACTTTTCTGTTGTTGATAAAGTTAAAAATGGCCCCCAATTTGTCCTCGGATCCCCATGTTAAAAAGAAATGTTTGCATGTATATCAATTTAAAATGGATTAGCTGGATTATTAAGTGCTCCTTTTACGTACTTGCATTTTCATGTTAGATGATCCAAAATGCTTCTTCTGTGCGAGGTACAGGAAGATGGCTGTTTCTTAACTCCTCCAGAGTAAAAGCTGTCTTTCAGGGGATACTTTGCACATGTGAGATTTGCGCGAGCGGTTTTTTGGCACTCACAATTTCATCAGAAATGCATTTCAGCCAATGGGAGGCAGAAGGATTAATACACACGCCGCATGTTGTGGGTGCAAAAATGCAAGTAGAAATTACACCCATCATTGGAAGGTCTGGGAAAATATGCCTTCCTGGATGCGAGCAGGACAAATTAGGAAATATCAGATTTCTTTTACAACTGGCTGTTACTCTTTACATTTCTGGAGAACTGGGATCTTGCTGTTAATCTTACAAAAATAGATGCTGTGGTGAAGCCTCAGGCATGAATAAAATTGGATGTTAATCTTAAAGCAGATTTTGTACAGCTACGCGCTCAGAGCCAGTGAATCCAAATGATTTGGAAACTCTGTGTTTGTTACTTATTTAGATCAAAGTGCTGTGGGGAAACAGGTCAGCGGCCCAGGTACGTATCGTAACATTTGAGGGTCCTTAAAGTTGAGCAGATAAGGGCAGCAAACATTAAACATCTCTCGCTTCACGCAAATAATAGGCAAAGCTGAAAAAAGCCTGCTGACAAGAGGAGTGGGTGTTGGTGGGTGACTTGCTGCAGTTTTAGAGCTGTTAAGTGTAGGTTTTTTAGCATTTTCATTATTTAAAAGTGGAGTGGTAGTTTCTTCACTCCCTCTGAAAAGTTACCAATTTACTCTGAAATACAGGGTAACCCGCAATGATTTAACAGATTTGTAATGTGCTGTGGAGTGATTTCAAGTAACAGACGCCCTCCTTCTCGCCAAGTTTCCCACCGTCTCAGCTCTGCCTCCGCTCCTTTCTCTGTGTACATCTGCACCAAAATGCAAAGCAGGGGCTGCCCCACGTGTGACTTTCATCAGCTTAGCTCCGGTGTCAACACGCTGGGCAGCTTTGATCGCTCGTGCCCATGCAGGTTTGCTTTATTCCCAGTGTTCTGAAAGAAGAGGCTGAGTTGGAAATCCCACCGCAGACCATGGTGTGGTTCAAAAGCACCTGCTGCTCTGCTAGTACCGCTGCAAGCAGACAGTCCTTCCTGGTATGCAGACCTTTAGCTAAGTTCATGGGAAGTACCAGTGGAGCATGGTGTCGGTCCCATGGGTGCTCCTGGAATCCAGGCAATATCATCATCTGCAGACCTCTCTGTCTGATTCAGAGAAAGCAGCTGAGCTGTGTTCCCAAACGGCTGTCCAACAAGACAGGCTTCGTGCGAAGATGAGAGGCAGTTGAGACATTTTCCCTGGCTGTCAAGCTGAATGGGTCTCAGCCAGCTCATGCTCCAGCCAGTTCGTGCCTACCTATTGCTTGTGTTCAGTTGCCATGCCTATGGAAGGATGTTTAAGCTAGAAGCCCCTTAGCATGATAATATTTGAATATGATGGAACCTTGCTGAAAAGAAGTTGGCCTTGTATTTACTCTGAGCAGTCTCTGGTGGTTTGTGGTAGGGAATTGGGAGCTGGGGCTGAAGCCACAGCCTCTAGGACCAAACCACAGAATTTACACACTCCTGCCAAGGCCTGTCAATCTGTGTTCCTAGCTAAAGGTCTGTGTCACTGCTATTTTGTATGCTAGTGTCTTTGCTGTTTGAGGGAGGAATCTATTTTATTCTGTATAGCAATACTGTCTGGCTTAGTTTAATTTTATTAGCTGCTGATAATGTGTTACTATAATGTGCGTCCATGAGCTTGTTTAGTGTCAATAACCAAGGGCAGAAATACTTGAATGGGAGCCTAGATGGAGATGCTTTCTCTTTCTCTCTTCCTCATGAGAACCCACCTGCAGTACCACATCCAGCTCTCAGACCCCCATCACAAGAAACACAAGGGCCTGTTAGAGAGAGTCCAGAGGAGGGCCACAAAAATGATTAGAGGGTTGGAAAGCCTCTCCTATGAAGAAAGCCTGAGAGAGGTGGGGTTGTTCAGCCTGGAAAAGAGAAGGCTCCAGGAAAACCTTACTACAGCTTTTCTTAAAGGAGGCTTATAAGAAAGATAGAGATAGACTTTCTACAAGGGCATGATGAGAGATAAAGATTTTAAACTAAAAGCGGGTGTATTTAGATTAGATGTAAGGAAGAAATTCTTTATTGTGCTGGTGGTGAGGTACTGAAACAGGTTGCCCAGAGAAATTATGGATACGCCATCCCTGGAAATGTTCAAAGCCAGGTTGGATGGGGCTTTGGGCAACCTGGTCTAGTGGGAGGCCTGTGGCAGGGGGTTGGAACTAGATGATCTCTTAGGTCTCTTCCAACCCAACCCAAACCATTCTATGATTTTATGCTGATGTTCTGGAGTACTCTAAGGTTTCTTTTGCCTTTCTTCCTTTCCCTGATCTAGAAGGGCAGGAGAACGCTTATCCACTCATAATAAATGATTCAAGCTGCATGAGACTGAAAGGTCACTATAAGTTCCTGTTACTCTCCTGGTGTGACTGGTATAAATCACATCTTCTAGCAAACTTTAAGGAAGTATGCTTTTGTTACAAGGTGAGATGGTAAGTTAGTGCCACTGACATCTGTTGGGTAGAACATTTTATTTTGAAACCATTCTTGCTCTGAAGGTTCAGTCAACTGCTCTTGACCTGGGAGCCTACAGTGTAGCTAAGTGTGGTCATGAGGCTGAACAGTTCTCAGCTTCAGGGATTCATACATGCAGCTCTCCTTGACTTGAACTGGAGAAAGGCCAGAGTTTGTTCACTTTCACATTCTGTAACTGAGAAAAATGAATTCTCTTCTAGGGAAGCAGTAATTCCTTCCATTCTTCCCAAATAGATGATGACTAAAGAAGGTCTGAGCTGAGTATAGATATTCTTACATTTACTTGAAATGAACGTAGCTCATAAGTCTTATTTTAGCACCAATCTGGAACACTACTGTGAACAGATTTACAAAGTCTGCCTGTTTCTTACCTTGGCATTCTGGTGTTTATTCTCATTCTTGCACTGATACTTGGGAGTTTAATGAAGCAAATGCCTGAAAGGTGAGTAGGTGAAAGGTTGATAGTTTTGTATATAAACCTGTTCTCTTTGTGTACTCCATAATTTTCTTTCAGTTCTAAAGTATGATTTTCTTCTCCTGATACTAAGGAATGAGGCACTGTTTTTTTGTTTGTTTGTTTTGTTTTTTGGTTTTTTTTTTCTTCTAGCATGTGTGTCATCAGCAGTTATTAACTTTGTTCTAGTTGCAGGGTCCTTTGTTGCTGGATTGAAAAAACCTACTAAGTTCTACCATGTGTTTTTAGACTAGACACTTAACAAAAACCTTTGCTGCATTTATAAAATGAGCAGATTTAATCTGAAAGTCATTGAGAGAAACCAATAAAGAACTTCCTTGATGTGATTTCTGGACTTACTATGTGGAACTCTATCACATGTTTTCACGTACTGGGCATAAGGGCACTTGAAAGGATAAAGAAGGTTAAATGTAGATGATAATGAAAATATTATCAGTATTTATAGGTCAGGCAATAATGTCAGTGTATTAATGTGATATGAAATCTCTCTTTGATTTCATGGACAGTGCCTTACTGTATATAGCTCGCTGCAATAGCGTGATCCTTGGTATACACAGTTTAACTTTTAAAATGTGTTAGTAATCTGTTTGCCTTGAAATGCCTTATGAAAAGTATACTTATTATAGAACACATACAGTTGCTATCTGCCTAGTGCTATCTCTGTTATAGCAACTTAAGCTAAGAGAACACATTTGGAAAAAACCCTCTTCCAAGCAGAGAATTTTTTATGTTATTGTTGCTGTTAAACTGTTGCTGGAAACGTTCATCAACAGTTAGAGATGTAGTCTCTCAACTGGACTTCCTTCACTCAAATTCTATACAGATTGCAAGATTCTTCAAGCCTACGGTCATGTCAGGAGTGTGAGGAGTAAGATATTAGCCTTTCTTTTAATCAGGAGATCTTTGGAATAGGTATCTTGTTCACCGAATTGCCGTCACCAAATAACATCTGTGTAGATCTGCAGTAACTGGAAAGAAAGAAAATACTGGAAAGTATTTCTGTAGTTGGAACTGGGCTTGACATATTTTCACCTTTCTGGAAAAGAAATGCTGGTTTTGGTTCTTTGCTTTTCGATCCCGTTTCTCATGCCACTGAGTACTGGAACAAAAGAATGAAGGTGAGTACTGAGTAAACTGTGAATTGTTTTTGGGTCAGACTTCAAGAGTCTGTTCTGACACACATTTTGGTGTTACTTTTTCCTGAGGGACTGTATTGACAAACTCTCCGAACATATTCTTCCACTACAACTTCACACAATTTAGTAAACATTTGAATAAATTTCATACCATCTTATTGAAATAGGCAGAATACTTATTTCTTGAGTAACCGAGCTTAAATTAAATGCTCATAATAATTAAAATTATAGATTAAAATTAGTGGCTTGCCATTCTATTGCAGAAGTAGGTTAAATGAAAATCTCTGTCAAAAATTAGAGGTTAAACACTGAATTAAGATACCAAATAATAGTGCCTCAGGAATATAGCCTTCTATTCAGGACAGTGTTGTGATGCACCTTGCTTGTAGAAGGTCTGGAAACACTGTGAGACTTGGACAAACACAGTGCAGCCTCGGACTGTAGAGATGTTACCTCTTTTTGAGCACGATATGCTCAGTCTGTTGGTTGATGGAAATATGTCCAGTATCTAAGGAGCTTGACAGTGTGGGAGACAGCCACAGATGCTCGATGAGAATTCCCGAACGTTGTAGCATGGGGCAGGATATAGCTTCTGTTCCCTTCTGCACCTCTGAAATTGGTGTAATATCAATTAGATTGTCATCAAGTTTAATTTGTGAAGCCCCATAAAACAGAAATGGCTCTACGTCGGTGCTAAAACTTATGCCACTCGTATTAAACGCATGAATAGCAATCAGTATTTGTTAAAACAAGTGCTTTCCCAGAAATATTTAAGTAAAATCTCTAGGTGAAATCTGAGCAAAATTTGGATTGGTACCTGCAAAAATGGTGACCTCCTCCCTTCTGAGTTCAGTTTTCCTCTTGACGATACCCCTTCACCTAGATTCCTCCCCAGGCAGCTGTAGTGAATGGATCTGACCACAGAGGGAATCTGGCCCACCAAATTCCTTTCCTTTCTGTGCAACTGAATGAAAAGCGTGTGTCTTTTGAAGAACGGCGACTGAAAGAAATATTAATGACTGCTGGGACATCTACAGAAAAGGATAAAAAAATTACTACAGCAGGGAAGACAAAGGGGCTCTGTTAACTCTTTCTTGTAGGTTGTATATATTAATAGTAACGACCAAAGGTTCGTATTTTTGCAGGGAAACACACAAGGCTTTGAATTGTATTGTTTTAATTGCAGCTAGCTGAATGAATTAACTGGAAAATCACACACAGTGCTTTGATTGTCTAACTCGGCATGTGAGGCTTTGGGAACAGTTTGTTATTAGAAAAGAACAGCACTAACAAGAAATCAGCCAACATATAATTGCTGGGCTGAGGGACAGTTTGGGGAAAGCTGATATTTATTTATAAACTATTAAATAAAAAGCACATAATATGCAGGTCATCTCTCACTGCCTCCACACTTCAGATATTACTCATTCTCCTAAGCTTCGTGTTCTACGGGGCACTGCTTCTTATAACCACTTCAGGAGTTG
>PPHD01027689.1:0-11100 GCA_002909625.1 Bambusicola thoracicus
TTTTTTTTTTTTTTTTTTTCTTAATATAAGTACTAGAACTTGTTAGAAAATATAGTTAGTAGGAGTACAGGGAAGATGTGATAAGACAACTGTGTATCACAGTCTGTTTCAAAAGGAAAGTTTGAATAAGAAAACTCTTGATACCCAAATATGAAATCAGTTAGTCTGGTTCAAAATGTATTTAAATAATAAAATGGATTTCAGATCAAACTGTAAATGTTGCACAATGCAAAACTAAAAAGTGTTCTATTTTTAAGCAAATGAGTTATTGAATAATTAGATTATTTTACACTCATCTTGTTATCACATTAACTAACCTTTTTTTGTTTAATACCTGTGGGCTTTCATGGAATGTAATAAAAGATTGGACTTTAACTGCTCTGTGTATTAATGTGTTCATTAGACACCACAAATAGGCAGACTTGCTTCACACAAACCTGTTATTAAGTAGCTAATAGGTGACTAACATGAGGTGCTGAAGGAATGAAAAAAAATTGCTGTACTGACATATTAAGTATAGAATTGGAAACTGAATCTTCTTTAAGGCACCTGCACCTTAAGTTCATCCTATAAACTTCCACTTTTCTCATAACTTTTCTTTTCCTTGCTTCTTTCTTTCTTATCTCATTTTTGTTTGTTTGTTTTTCATTTGTTTTCTTCAGCTTGTCTTTGTACAGCCTGCTGCCAAGGAAAAACATCAGTCAATACTGAACCATGAAATCATTGATATTAGAGATGGAGAAAGACTTTTAAAGTCATTCTTTTAAAGCCTATTTCTCTGCCAGTGCTGCATTGCAAATATATATTTGCTGGCATTTTATAAAGTCAAGTTTTAAGATCTAAAGTGATGGGACTTTTAAAATTGAACTTGAAAAGGCCCTAATTTCCCTACATTAGGGAAAACTGAACTAGAAGTGTCCCTTTCAGTAGACATCTCTTTCAGCTACTGGCAGCAATAGTTCAAAGTTGACTCCAGTTAGGAATACCACAGGACCTTCTACCACAGAAGCTTCCTCTTTTTAGGTTATCAACTGGAAGCCATTTCAGATGGCACTAGGCTCTTCTGTTTAGGTAACTGAATTCTATTCCAGATTTCAATGAGGGTAGAGATTGTCAAGGCATTTGTAGGTATGTGGCTCTCTGAAGTAGATGCTGTGTTTCTAATGTCATGATTTGGAGTTGAATTCCTTCTCTCTGCATGGGTGCTTTTCATTAAGTGCCTAAGTACCTAATGCTGTTTAGACTGTGTTGTCTCTCTTGCTTGACTTTTAGATAATTTTCCAGAATAGCATGACTAGAGACATATCTGCTGCTCTCTGGTAAAGTAGATCTTCTCACGTCTCACTAGAAACTAGTATATCTGGACAAAGCCAAGAACAAAACTGCACTGTTGTAGAGTACCATCTCTCTCCCATGCTCCACACATCATTAAATACATTTATCACATAATGCCAGAGGATAACACTTTCTTACCTCTTCAGATTTCACGTATTTTAAATATTTACTGATGTGAAGAACAAAGCATTTCTCTAATAACATTGAGGCAGTTTTGCTTTCAACCTTAATGAGACCAGGCCTGAGTTGTTTAAATCAGTGTGCAACATGCTAATCTATAGAGCCACATTTTACAAACAGCGCTCATGACAGTTTTTTGATGCCTTTCCCTAAGTGATTTTAAAGGCTGTCCTTCCTTCCTAAACACATAAACCTCTAAACAGCTATATTTTGCTGTTAAATGGAGAGAACAGAATAGGTTTTTTTATAAAGAATAATTGGAAAATATATTTTAGAAGAACAAACTTCCTCAATGTCTATTGCCTGATAGGCAGTCCTCCAAAAATAAAAAAAATGAAAACGCCATTTTATTATCTGTATATGAGTCTTGGGCCCTAAAGAATAATTAGCTGATTACAAGTACTTCTGTTAATTTAATGAATTAATTTAATGGAAATTTGCATTTTTGTGTTAATGTTAGCATTTGGATATCATCATAGTTGGATGTGTTAATTCATTGAATTGTTTACACTATTTGCTGTAGGCCTTCAGAACTGTGAAAATGTCTGGGTCAGAATAAGAGAGTTGTTGGCCAGTTTATATGTTTGCTTGTTTATTTCTTTGTAAGTTCAAAATTTCAAATATCTGAGTATGCTACCTGATGTACAATTTCACTGAGTTTTCTACTATCGTGCAATTACAGAGATAATAGTTATACTGTTGATTCTTAGGCTTGCATTTGGGAAGGAAGAGTGATTATATCTGCAATCTTCTATTCCTGAAGATCTTACATTGTAATATTTAGTTCTACTCTATTGTTTTGCACTGATGGGTTCATTTAGAGAAAAAAACAGTATTTTCATTCCTTTGTGAATAATCCCATCATTTTTCCTGGCTGCTAGGAGAATTCACTTTTTGTCACAGCTGTCTGATAAAGATAGAGTCATTGTTCTTCATAGATTAATTGCTTAGATGTCTTTTCCATTGAGATATTAGAGAATTTTTCTCTACATGCAAGATCTTTCTAAGGAGGTGATGTCAGTTTAAATTGGACCAAAAGATTTAGATTCTGTGGACATATATTCTTTCTTTATTTTGATCAAAACAAAGCAAAACCTGTGTTTCATTGTAAGAGTTTGAGTGTTTTTTGTTTATTTTGTGTGTGTGCGTGTGTGTGCGTGCATGTGTGTGTGTGTGTTTTATGAATATTCCCTTCCCTCTATGAATTTTCAGCAACCCAGGAAATGATTCTTAGGGTGAAAGCAAGCTTTATAAATGTTAAAGCAATGTGTTTGGTGATATTTAGTAAAAGTTATGAGTGCCTGAGGACAGGAGAGTCTTAAGCAACTGTAGCTTCTCTAGTGTTCCAGCTCTAACACAGTAAAGAAATTCATCATGCCCATTAGTCTTAACAAGATAGCTAGAAAAGGGCAGAGTGGGACTTCTAACTTTAAAATGTCCTACAAAGAAAGTACTTTGTAGATTTAAACTTGTTTTTAGACACAAAATAGCTACATGTGTGGCTGAAAATTGTTTGATGGTGTTTAGTGAAACACAAATAAAATAAAATAATTAAAAATGATTTTTTTTTCCTTTGGAACAAAGAATTGGAGGCATTGAAAGAAGTGATCTGCCTTCAAATTTATGTAGAAAAGAAGAGAATAAGTATGCTTAATATGCTTTTGCTTAATGCTTTCTTTTTATAGTGCTCATACATTATCCATGTTTCAATGATAAGGAGAAACAGTTAAAAAACAGAAATACGGGAATCCACCCATAATTTCTCTGTTTTCTTTTACTTGTAAATGCTACTTGTTTGCTTGTTTACTTATTATCCTAATTAGATATCTATGTCAAGTGGTCTCAACTGGAAAGCATTGATGAGATTCATACTTAATAGAATCTGTCAGATTTTGTCATTAATTTTACTGGATCCAGTATTTTACTCCAAGCTGTTTGAAAAGCCCTGAGTCATCCAACATTTTAATGGTGTCAATGAGGTGTATATTTTTATACTGAATACCTAAGATAAATATTGTTATTTAAATCTGTAATCTCTGCCAATACATAAAGGTTAAAATTGGTACAAAAAGAAGTAGAGATAAAATATCTCTGTGTGTGAACTGAATCTTGTCATTAGAAGAAAGTGTAACACCACTGAAAGAGTGACCACTGTGAAAGAATTCCAGAAAGGATACTAGGAGGGGAAGGAAAATTAACTTGAGGAGGGTTCTAAGCATTTAATTAAAGGGCGTATATATTCTAACTTATGTCATCAGCAGTAATGGACTTGATACTTTCCTTGCGTTATGCTCTAAGTAACTGTAATTTTCCTTCTTCAGTGAGGCTGATGTCTCTAGTGACAGCTATTAACTACAATGTTTATTCTTTCATATTAGTCTGTCTACTTTAAGAACTCAATAACTATCTCATTAGAACAAAATTTTGTATTGTATTGCATCAATTGTCTTCTCCGCTTCATTGCCTTTTGTCACTTAATACTATTCAGCCACCATATATGAAAGTGTCTTTTTCCAATAACATTTAATTCAGTGCTGCCAATTGTGACCCAGAGTGGTTTGAAATTCAGAAAACAGCTTTTGAAATATTTTTGGTTGTCTTCTGATTTTTGAGCTTTTTTGTGAACATTTTCAAGATAATTTTTTCCTGAATCAATGACAGAACAGGACAAAGACAGGAACTTCAGTTAAAGAAGGAACAGAATATTTTCATGATAACCAGTAAACTAAGTCTTCAGGAAACATGTGAAATGGTTAAGGTACCACCTATCTAAAATTCTAGTCACAATACTCACCTCATACTGCTTTTCAGTTTGGATTGTCTTCAAAACACCATTTGCTTGTGTTTTTTCTGCTGTTAAAACTTGCCACTTCAAAAGGTCAAAGTGCTTCTAGCTGCTGCCAAAGACTTTTTCAAAGGGTTGTTGTGATGAGCATCAACATTCTACATTTTACCGAATACTGTTAAACTGTCTAAAAGTGGCTGGCTGACTGGCCCAGTACATCAGCGTATGCTTGACCATGGAAGAAGCCTAACTTAGATTAGCCTAGCTTTTGTCTTGAATGTGAACTGTTTGCAGCAGCAATGACTGAGTAGTGCTCTAGAGCTGAGCTTTTGTTTTTATGGAATCTATGATTTATTGCATTGGAGAAGGAAAGCACAGGTTTTGCTGCTTTTAAACTAAGATTGTGATTTTATTCTTGAATTCAGTATTTTGTAGTGTCTGTAAGAGACAAATGGAGTTGTAGTGAAGTGGCATCCTAGAGAACAGACATCCAAAGACAGTACATTACAGTACCCGTGTCAGTAATGACTTATACTTTTAGTTACATACTAAAAATCACTTGTAAATGAGTAGGTTAATTTAGATACCAGTATTTAGATGATAAAATTCCTCCTTCATATTTAATCAGATATTTTAAAAACTATTTTATTTTGCTGTTTCGTTTTGTTTCACCTTATTTGAAAAATGTAAAATTTAAGGAGACAGAAAAAGTAGCTGACTGTTTAGAAAATATTTTCATGAAAAAAAAAAAAACAGTGATGCATATTCAATGAATATTGATTTCGAGGGAGGAAGAGTCAGGGAACAAACATTTGACTGCTTCAAAATATGAATTAAACTTTAGAATTCCCTTCGTGATTCATGCATGAGTCAGGAGTTGAAAATCAAGGGATGACCTTTGGAAGACCTGGCAATAGGGATTCTGCTTGTTCAAGAAACAGGAAGTACAGCGTTATTTTAACTATATCTACCTATAATAGGAGGCATTTTAAATCAGGTACCACATCTCTTTCTTGTGATTCAGAAAATGTTATTTAGGTGGAAAGGAAGCAGCAAGTCTTTAATTTCAAAGTAAGAGCTCAACAGAATCACACTGTTGCCTGTCAGATAAATGCACTGAATGATGCGGCTGTCTGTTTTGAAAGAACAAAGCAGAAATATTGCTCTTTGCTTGTACCAATAGACTCAGATTTGGCTTTTGAGTTATATTCACTTAAAGAGTCTCTAAAACAGTGGAATGAATTTAACTCATTATGTTCAGCTCAGATGTAAAGCGAATCACAAATGTTGAAGACAAGAAAGCATCGGAAATGCAGCCCCAGATGGCTGTAAAACCAGTCTTACATAAGGTGAAGCAGATCCCTTACAAGATATTATTCCCTGAGTTCACTATGAGCTTCAATTTATACTCTATGGATTTATTCTGAAATAATATGTTATTAGAAGATTTTGAAAGAGATCTGACTGTTTATGTAAAATATATTAAAATAATAAAACTATTTTTGAAGGTTTTTCTGGAGAGTTCTCTGCAAAAATTCTGATCTAGTTTATATTGCTGTAGACCTAAGTGACTAATATAATTCTATAGTATATTATATTATTTTAAAGATTTCAAGAATGGATAATAAACTGAAGAGGTTTGGATAAACTTTCATAACATAGAACATTTCTTTCACTCAGTTTTCTTGAGTCAAGAAACCGCACTCATGGCAAGTTAACTTGCAGGAGTCAAGTTTCAAAATAGCAGGTTTCAAAAAGTATAAAATTCACTATCAGACAGAATAGTTCTGTTGGTAAGCTAATGGGGGCTGCAGAAGTCTTCAGGACAACCCTCTGCAGGATTTGAATTCAAGCACGCTTTGTGTTTAACAGCATGGAGGTGAGTTACTGTGCTAGTTATTTATTTTTTGTGTTTGTGTGCTGGAAAATGGTCTCAGGCACACTTAATTTAAGCATGACTAGTCTTTTCTATAAGTGGTCTTACATGAACTGATTTTTGAGTTGTTCCTCTTGGTGATTTACTCTACTCAGATGATATGTTAAGGGGAAGAGTCCAGAATATCTATGCCCTTATTTACCATTTGTTGCAGCTTCTCTCAGAAAGTGCTAATGTCAGAAACTGTGTTGGAAAACTGATTATTTCATTGCTTATTTGTTTTGCATAACATTTGCATAATATATTTTCTTTGGGCTCACATCATCCATGCATCACAGTGAAGGGTTAGCTTCAGACACCTTTGTGGTAGATGGGGAGCTTAACCAGATTAGAAGAGTTGAGAATCAAGACTTTATTTAGTATTAGTCTGCAGTAGAGTCATAGTGATCTATTGGGAAAGGGCTTAGTCATGTTTTACATACGATTTTGAAACTATACCATCAAAAGTCTGAAATCATTCTGTTGCCATTTGTTGCATAAATTAGGTTAAGAGTCAGCACACTGCTTGTCTGCCCTGTATTGTATTTCCTTGGAATTTCTGCTTTCTTATGAACGTGTTTTCCTTGGATGCAAGTTTAGGTTTGAAAGAGAAGGTGCTGAGATAGGCATACTTTTTCCTGTCATTGTATGTAGAACAGTTAGTGTCAGTGCAAGTTACCTGACACTGGGCCAAAGCTGATCAAACCAGAGATTGAATGTGAGAATGGAGTCGATAGAGGTGGAAACATTAATCGCTAACTCTGAATATCACCTATGCATTGGCTCTCGTGAAATCTAGAGAGACCTAGAAAAACCTTGTCGTCTGAAGAAACCTAGACAGGCTTGAACTGTAGGCCCAGGAGAACCTCGTGAGGTTCAACAAAGCCAATTGCAAGGTCTTGTACCTGGGTCACAGTAATCCCCACTATCAATACAAGCTAGGGGATGAAAGATTTGAGCACAACCCTGCTGAAAAGAACTTGTGGGTACTGGAGGATAGGAAGCAGGGCATGAGCCAGCAGTGTGCCCTCGCAGCCCAGGAGGCCAACCATATCCTGGACTGCATCTGAAGAATTGTGGTGAGCAGGTCAAGGGAGGTGATCCTGCCTTTCTACTCTGCACTGGTGAGACCTCATCTGGAGTACTGTGTCTGGATATGGAGTCCTTGGTACAGGAGAGATATGGACCAGTTGAAGCACATGCAGAGAATGGCCACAATAATGATGCAAGTGATGGAACACCTCTCCTATGAAGACAAACTGAGAGTTGGGGCTGTTCAGCCTGGAAAAGAGAAGGCTCCCGGAACACCTGACAGCAGCCTTTCAGTATCTAAAGAGGAACTATAAGAAAGAAGGGAACAGACTCTTTAGTGGTATCTGTTGTGGTAGGACAAGGGGAAATAGTTTCAAAGGAAAACAGAGGAGATTTCCTCCTCTCTTCACAGAGAGTATCTGTGAAGATACTTAGCTAGGGCTTGTTTGAGTGAGATGCCTGACAATCAATTTTCAAGGTAACACCCAAGTTTAAACCACTTACAAAAAAATAGAACAGTTAATTGTATCTAACTTACCTGTATATACCAGGTATATATATACAAGGTCAGTAGAAACATCTTTCTTATCTTTCATCATGGTGTTAAATGAGTACATAATTACTGCCTCAAGTTGAAATAATTCTCTCTCAAAATTGTTCTGAGTGTTCACCAGCAGTACAAGCTGTAAATGTTGCTACTTTGACCTATCCACTTTGTTTGATCTAAATACTGAGACAAATTATTTGCACTTTGCCGCAAGTGGAGAAGGAAAGCGTGAAATGTACTACACCACTGCCACTCCATTAGCATTAGCAGTGCTACTCCTCCTGTCTTTGGCCAAGGATCAACTGTTTATTTTAAAACATGTGAGATGCTCACGTGTCACTATAGTTTTCTTTGTCTTATACAAGACATATTTCTCCTACAGTGCATAGCGAAACATAGATATCTCCAAAAAATGAATGATTTGATTCATACCTGCTATGCCTGCTAGGTACTGACAGTCATTGTTTCCCAATGGCAGTCATATACGAGACTACATAGAATCATAGAATCACAGAATGGCCTGGGTTGAAAGGGACCATAATGATCATCTAGTTTCAACCTCCCTGCTATGTGCAGGGTCGTCAACCACTAGACGAGGCTGCCCAGAGCCACATCCAGCCTGGCCTTGAATGTCTCCAGGGATGAGGCATCCACAAAATCCTTGGGGAAAAAGGAGGGAAAAACTTCCTCCTAACATCTTATCTAAACCTCCCGTCTTAGTTTAAAACCATTCCCCCTTTTCCTATATACACGAGACTACACCTAACCAAGAAATCCTTGTATCTAAAGACAAAAAAAAAGAAAAAAAAAAAACATTTATATAGATCAAAACCTCGCTCCTCTAGGTTTAGAGACATAGAGGAGGTCCTTTACTAAACTTGGAAATTCGTTTTACTGCATTTCACTTTGCTGGTCAAACTAACATTTTGTTAAACATTTAAAATAGTAGAGCAAAAACATAGGAGTCCAAGATTACCATGTGCACAGGAGGAAATATGGGGTGTCAGGATGAAATGAAGTTGTGATGGCAGTCTGGAGGAAGAGCCTTACATTCTTTCATAGTTGCCTAGCAGCTAAATATGACTGCATTTTATTATTTCTGCATATAAATGTGCCCTTGTTCAAAATGCTTGACAAACACTGGCAAACATATTTTCATGATGATAATAATGCTATGTAAAAACATGATCTGTGCACTTTCTGTAGCACTTTATAGGACATTTATTGAACCCTTTTAACGTATATACTGGAAAGCATTAGTCATCACTCCAGACAGACTTTTCAGTCACTCTTCCACAGTCTTATTGTTCTTTTGAGTCTCCAGCCTGTACTGCTTTCACTGTCTAGACACGTTCACTCTTTGCTTAAACATCCCATTCAGTGAAATTTTGCCATCCCTGGTGATTCCTATGGAACTTAGCACATGCCATAGGAGTTATCTGCAGTTTGGTGGTAAAGTCATTTAACATGTCATGGAAATGATCCAAATTTCTGCATACATATCTGCTCAGGTGAAAGTGGAATGTCTGGTTATTTGATGTATGATCAAAGGCAAGTCTCAATTGGTACTAGTACGTAGCATGGTAGCCTTGTAAAACTTCAACAGACTTTTCATCTTTTTAAGACCAAATTATAAATTCTTCCTTTGTCAAATGTGATTTTTTTAGGGTGTTTTTTCTTAGCATACACATGTAGATGAGAAAGCTGACATCCATTAATGTGCCCTATCTTCACCGTGAGAGCTAGGATAAGTTGTCAAGATGCATACCTTTGGAAAAGCAGTGTCAGTCTACTATGTCACATATTCTCCTAATAATAAACTTAAAAATCCTTTGTTCACCAGCATGCGAGCCACAGTGTCTACAAGGGGTTACACAGGATGGATCAAATAATTAACAGCAGTACATGTGCTAAAGGAAACGAGATGGAAAGAGACCTAAGAAGCTGGAAACAAAAGATAAAACTGCCTCCTTCTGTTCAAAGATCTGCCTTCCTTTGTGAGGTGACAGGCAATTCCATCCCATTTTTTCTTCCTATTAAGAGTATACAGAAGAAAAAGGAAATTGCTTTTAGACAATGTGAAATCTACTGCAACTTACATGAACAACTACTTCTCTGTTCTTTTCTGTGTTAAAAGGCTCTAAACCTGCAAGTGACACTAATGTCCCCTGTACGACTATTGTACATAGAGGACTGAAAAAGCATGCCAGTTGCTGAAAGCCAAGTCCAAAAGAACCTGTTTCTGATATATTCTATCTTCTGTATAATCTTGATAACAAGAGAAGCTATTACATATCAGGAAATGTGATTTTTGTTAATTACCTTTATTTCCTCATGTCCTCAGGAGCCTATGAGTCCAGCTGTAACAATTCTTCTATCAAGTTTCGAGTTTTCATGGCAACTACTCATTTATACTTTTCCCCATGTCCACATATGGTGTGTTCTAAATGAAAAGTCAACAAACTCTTATTTAGGCCTTCTCTTTGTGTTTTAGAAATAAAGGAAATTAAGCTATATATTTACCTTTTCTTTTTCCTTTTATGAATAGCAGTTTGTAAAAGTCAAAGAGATTTATTAACATCAATATCTACATGCATTTACAGAAGTGTTAAGTGTGATATTCATGAGATAACAAATCGGTAAACAGTGGAATAACAACTTTTTCATGCAGTGTATGTTCAGGGGAGAATAAAAGACCTGACTGACACTGCATGAAGGCTGATTCAGAAGTAGTTCCCTTATAGTCTACATAAAATCAACAGGAGCATCAGAATCATTCACCACATTTCCTCAGCTGTCCCGCACTTGCTGGTGTTTGTGTTACAGTATCTGGATTTTTTAACGTTCATAATGAGGTCTTCAGCTCCACGATACTCAGGCTGTTCGGTGTGCAGCCCTGGAAGCAGACCAGACATGTCAAATCCAATGGAAAATAAATGTAACGGCCAGTTGGCTGAGAAGGCTGCAGTTAGATCATCTCAAATGAAAACTCCACCTGGAGGACTGCCCTCCTCCTGTAATGGAATTTGGCCTTCCAGCAGTAGACCACGATATCCCTACCTGATTGTGAAGATTCTTACCTTTAGTTTTTTACCGTTTCATAGTTTAGCAAAGGGAATTGCTGTAATTTTCTGTTTAGAATACCTCAGATAATCAGCAGAGGGTGATTTTTTCTTTTTAGGCAAGGGAACTTTAAATCTCTGGGTGATGAAATAGTGAAAATATATCCCACACAGTCTTCTGGCCAAAAAATATGTTATAGTGAGAGTCAGTCATCCGTTACTACCTAGATTTTGAGTTCTTTAC
>PPHD01027690.1:0-11099 GCA_002909625.1 Bambusicola thoracicus
GGGAGTCAGCCCTTAAATGGGGTCTAGGAGCCACTCAGGTGAGATTGCATTCACCTGTGCCCCTGCAGCTGACTCAGTGCTCGCCTCAGGTGGTCAATCAGAGGTTCAGGCCGTGATTCAACAGTTCCCATACACAGAGGCAGAAGTCTGACAGGAGATGCTGAACCCCACTTTATGCTGTGCTGGGCTTCAGTCTTTCCTGAGACTCACCGTAAGAGTACATTTTCTCTGCATCTTGAAATTCTGGCACAGATGAAATAAAGCACCTTGCCACCTTCTGCCTGTGGAAACCCAGGCTGTAACTTTGGTGCCGTGAGCTCTTGGACCTGCTGACACTGGAGACAAACTTCCCTCACTGGGTGTTGCAAACTGGTCCCCAAAATAGGGCTTCTGTAACCATATTCTTGCAGGTATCAAATGGCTGAAAAGGGAGATTGTCGATGTTGTTGAGCACCTCAAAGCCTCTCTGCTGGCATTTCTAAAGGTCACCATTCATCCTGTTAAGACTCCAGGATGTGAAATATAAATTACACTCATGGGCACTGAGAGCCCTGTTGCAGCTCTTTGCCTTGCAGAGCCTCAGCACTGAGTCACAGCATTCCCAGTACTGCCTTTGGGTGACAATGGCCAAACTGGGTGACGTTTGCTGAGCTCAGGGACCTGGCAGCCTCTCCAGTTGCTAAGAACATCGAGTGCAGCTGAAGCACACCAATAGAGCCAAGGCTCTGAGCCGATGAGGCTGCTCAGGCAAAACCAAAGCCAATTATGTTCCTTCAATTGTTTCTTAAAAAAAAAATAAAAACAAAAACAAAACCCAAACCAACAGGAAAACTATTGGCATGGCCATGAAGCACCTCTACCCAACCTCCCCTTGGGTAACAGCACAGCCTGGTCTGGTGGTTGGTGACACTGCACATAGCAGGGGGGTTGGAACTCGATTATCATTGTGGTCCTTTTCAACCCAGGCCGTTCTCTGATTCTATGATCTTCCACCACCCAACACTTCACAAATCACGCATGTATAGCAATGCTGCCTCAGAACAGCAATTCTAATTCCTCACTCATAATTGCCTGCTTTCTTCCAAGACGTTTTTTTCTTGTAATTAGAATAACACCCAGACCTTCCTCTTGCTCCTTCCCTGCTCCGCTCTCTTAACTCCCTTCAGAAGCAGAGGCTGAGAGCTGATTGCCTGGCATGTAATCAGTAGCAGAAACCTGAGAACAGACACTGAAATATTTGATAAATGAGAACATTACCATATGAAAGACCCTCAGCTTTCCTGAAACGGGGGAGGAGGGGAAGAGGAGGGAACAAATGAGACAACTGTTTGGATGAAAACAACTATGGCACTGCATGGATTTAAAAAATAATGATTATAAATTCCTCCCTTATAAATCCCATCACACTGTGCTGTTGAAGACCTCTTTCAGACTGCACAGGTTCCCCTCTCCAGCTGCGTTTTGAGGCCAGGGCTGGGAGGCAGGGGGCTGTCCCCAGGGAAAGGCAGGACTTGAAGAGGACAGCTCAGTGTCACTCCTCTTAACCCAAGTCCTGTCACCTCCAGCAGTGCCCTTCCTGAGCAATTTACTAAAGAATGTCTTCCTCCTTGTTATTAGAGGAACTTCCCATATATAGCATACACATCTTGATCCATAGTATGCCATAGAATGGCATTTTTACACCTTGTCCATGTAGTTGCCTCTGACCACACAACTTATCCATCTGACCTCACAAGCAATAGCCTTCTGGTGGGAGGGGAGGGAAGGGGAATCATAGAATCATAGAATGACTTTGGTTTGGAGGTGACCTTAAAGATCTTCTAGACAAACCCTATGGGCTGGGTGCCCCCCAGCTCAGTCTGCCCGGGGCCCCATCCAGCCTGGCCCTGAGCACCTCCAGGGATGGGGCACCCGCAGCTCTCTGGGCAGCTGTGCCGGAGCCTCACTGCCCTCTGAGCAAATAATTTTTTTACTAAAACCTAAATTTCCCCTAATTTAATTTAAAGTCATTTCTCCTTGTCCTATCACTGTACACCCAAATAAAACGATGGGTTTTTTTTCCTGCTTATAAGCTCCTTTCAAGTACAAGGTGTTCCCAGAGCCTTCTCTTCTCCAGACTGTACAAGCCCACCTCTCTCAACCTTTCTTCATAGGAGAGATGCTCCAGACCTCTGACCAACTTCACAACCTCCTCCACTCCAACAGTTCTGTCCCTCCTGTACTGAAGGTCTCAGGCCTTGGACACAGTACTCCAGATGGAGCCATACAAGGGCAGAGTATAGGGGGACAGTCCCCTTCTTCGTCCTGCTGCCGCCCCTCTGTTGATGCAGCCCTGGATGCTGTTGGCCTTCTGGGCTGCAAGCGCACGCTGCTGGCCCATGTCCAGCTTTTCATCTTCCAGGATGCCTATATCCTTCTCAGCAGGGCTCTTCTCCCAGTCTGTACTCATATCTGGGATTGCCCTGACCCAAGTGCAACACCTTGTTGAACCTCATTAGGTTCTCATGTGCCCGCTTCTGAGCTGGTACAGTTCCCTCTGGATGGCATCTCTTCCTTCTATGGTGTCAAGTGCACCACTCAACTTGGTGTCATCTGCAAACTTGATGAGGGAAGACCCTACCCTACAAGCACACAGTCAGCAGTTATCTCCAGAGAAGATGCTCTTCTCTCTTTCAGTGAAAAGGGGAACATGAATTTTGCAGTGACAGAGAGGCAGAGGAGCAGTGAATAAACACATCAGTTTAAAAATAAGCTCCAGGAGAGCCCTTCTCAAGCTGCATCTCCCCGCTGAGCTTGGCAGCTTGGCTGAGTGTGGCACGTGGCCCTGTGGTCTGGCAAGGAGAGTGCTCTGGATGGCCCTACATGGAGAATTGATCTCTGCTCTGGAGCCCGAGCAGGAAAGCTGGGCTCCTGCAGTTCCTGCAGAAGTGAAATGCCCCCTTCTGCTAGGATTTCTGGTGAAATCTGTTTGAAAGTTCACTTTGGAAATGCTTTCTGGGAGGCTGAATGAATGCCTTCTTTCCTCTTAGATTATTCCTGGAAAATACAGCTGCACAACTTTTACAGAAATCCACATCATTTAGTTATCTCGCTATACAAATCAGTATTTAAATCATTCAGCATTTCTGAACAAAAATATTTCATTCAGATTACATGGACAGGTCATTGGCTCTCACCAACCCATTTCTCAGGTGTCACCTGGCCACGTCTTACATAGAAAGGGAAAGCAGGTTTTAGTTAACATACAGTGGTGCCTGAGAAACTGTATCAGGTGAAACCCTCTTCTGAAAGGAGAATGGGAGGGAAAGGATCATTTTAAGGGATATTTCTATTGATTGTTTAACGTTGAGATGTCGTCACTGAAAAAGGGAACATCATATCTGGTAAACTTAGTTTTGTCAGGTAAGAGTGCAAACAAAAGCACTATATATTGCCGCTCTGGACTGTGCGATGAAACAAAACAAATGCCACATCCCTCCTTTTTAGCAGTAACTACAGCAGCAGATGGTGCACGGTGTTGCCTGCTCTGCGGGCACTGCTTCTGGAGAAGGTGATGGGTGAGCAACTGTCCCTAGTGCTGTTTTATTTCTAGAGGTTAACTGCAAGGCATGAGGAAGCACAATTGGGCTCTGAACCTGCTGGCTTTGGAGCTGGGTGTTGGGAGGGTGAGATCAGCTGCTGTGTTGGCCTCCTGTGCTGGGTGAGAGCTGCAGGAGAGCATCCTGCTCACAGACCCCAAGGGAAATCAGGCATACAGTCATTTCCTCAACAGTGGAAAGGATACATGACAGCAATTGGGCACTGGAATGCATTGCATTTGCATAAATTAACATTACATATCTAAGTTCTGTTGGACAGTCTATCTGCGTTGCAATAAGTTGTTGATGGATCAGCTGTTAGAGAAAGCAGACCTTTATGATCTGCAAGTTCTCTTATCTGAACAAGGGTTCTTGTAGGAAAGGTTGTTTGGGTGCAAGAGAGTTGTGTAACATACCAACCCTTGGGCTTCCCAGTGACCAAGCTGGAGGCACAGCACGGCCTCAGCAATGATGTCTTGCTCCACCCAACCCAGTCCCTTTGTCTCTGGTATTTGCCCACTGTGCCATGAAGCATTCTCTGAGGGTTGTAGGAGAACATATCCGGCTGTTGGCTCTTTTTTAAATCTCAGAAGTTCATTTCCCTTCCTTCCAATTTAACTTTGCATTTTGCACAGTCATTGGCAGTCATTGAACACAGCGTGGTCATTTCCGTATCGGAAAATAATTACAATAACAGACCTTGTTTTGCCGTATGAGACCTTCCTCCGCCAAATCTAATTACTGCTGATACTTTATGAGCTCCTCCAGCACAAGATAATTGCTGCTTTCTCTTCTTATGAACAAGAAATAATCAGCTGTCTTTTAAGGTGAGAAATACAAACAGCAATTAAATGCCATGGTTATAGGCCCCTCTGAGAGCACAAGGCACCTCTCATCAGGAGCGTGGCATAAAGGAAGTCAGGCTTTGTCTATTGCTTGCAGAGTACTGTAATGAACAGGGGAGAGAGGGAGAGGATTAGGAATATTTCCAACTGCTCCCATTGGGCACCAACACCTCTCTGGTTGCAGCTGCAGTGCACTGCTGTGTGTGCTTTGAGTCTGCATGGCTCTAACAAACCTGCAGCCAAAGGGTTGTGCAGGGTGAATGTCACAAAGTCTCTGTATTCCTGAACATTTCTATGAAAACAGGTCCAGAATTAAGGCATTGCTACACGTAATTAAAGTTGCGAGCATGCCTCTGCTATCTTAGTACTGAAGATGAGTTTCTCTCCCACCTACACCAGCTCATTTTCTGTCTTTTCTTTCTGTCTTTAATTTTTTCCCCAGTTCTTTCCTTGAACAAAGTGCCTGCTTTTTTTGAATAATTCATTGATCAGGTTTGTACCACTTTGTTCACAAAATCACTGCAGGGGCTGATGCTTTTCATGAAATCCTAATTTGCCAGCTCCTTGCTTGCCTTCCCAAAGCAGCAAGGAGCAGCACGGCTTGGTTGACAAAAGGTAACAGCGAAGTTGTTGCTGCCCTCCTCCCGCCTGATTGTAGACATCTGTCTACCTCTCCACCTGCCCACAAGGGGCCTCACAGCCTCCGGTGGGTCAGAGCCCATATGCATGGTGCTCTGCATCCCCCAACCCCTTCCCACTGATCTCTCAGAGTGTGACATCTCAGGGTTAGGCAGATAACCTTCAGATTTGGCAATTAGGGCAGGTAAATCCTGCCCCAGCTTACTGAATCAAGGGGGGAGAACAGTGCTCTGATGAAGGCAGTGAATTGGGATTACGAATAAAGTTCTGCAACAGATCTCTTGTGCAAGTTGATACCCTTATGCTCCCATTCCTAATATACAAGCAGGGGATGAGACATCCTCCTCTTTTAACGTGGAGGAAAGTATTAGTCATATGTCTTAAACTCTCATTCAGAAGCAATGGTGGAAGGCAATACCAACAGAAAGCTGGAGTGCATTACTGAGATTTCTATTAGCGTGGTAACATGTACTCGAAACACTGTTGGCAAATCTGACTGCCAGAAAATTTACTAATAAGGAATATAAATGAAGTGTGAGTAGAGCTAGCAACTTAATTAGGAAAAAAAATGAACTACAGCAGTTGTGTTTTTTTTTCTTACTCTTATCATGTCTGGTAAAAATTCACAAACGTTTCAGACAGATCAGTATCTGGTCAAAAGTGTTTGTCTTCCATTTATTATAGAAAGACATTAATGAGTGAAACGTGGATTTGCCCTTCCCATGTGACCCTCACAAAC
Organism: Bambusicola thoracicus; assembly: GCA_002909625.1. Classification (NCBI taxonomy): domain Eukaryota; kingdom Metazoa; phylum Chordata; class Aves; order Galliformes; family Phasianidae; genus Bambusicola; species Bambusicola thoracicus. The sequence continues at coordinate 5,802 of PPHD01027690.1, forward strand.
ATTCAAAGGGACAGATTACAGTAGAGCAAAGAAATCAGGCTCTTCACTTGAAATGGGAAACTGCAATTTTTATGAAGAAGACATGGTCTTTGGAGTGTACAAAACACATCCAAAATGCATCATGATATCTCTGATTTTGTGCTGGAATGAATAAGCAGTCCTCCTTTTTTAACCTCCGATCACAGTGCTGTAGCTCCTAACCCAGGTTGTTCCCGCATGGCTACATGTGAATGCTGCCCTGCCAAGGAGCAGGGCAGAGCCAGACACTCACGCGCTTGGTGTAGTCCATTGCCTTCAGAATGGAGAGGTTCAGAGTCTCCAGTGAGGCCAGGACATCTTCGTACTCTCCCATGTGATCAGCAAAATAGTCTGGGGAAAGACGACATGATGGGAAGAGTGAATGTACCTTAAATTCAAGTCTACATGACACAACAATGTCTATTTATTGAAGGAAAGGAAAATCAGAGGGTGATTCCAGATGTGTTTTCACTCCCTAGGCCCTGATCCTAAGACACAACTTGCCCTGAAGGGATGAGAAGGGTTCATGTGAAAGTTGGGTTATGGTAAAACAGAGCTGTAACAAAGAGCAGCTGCCATCAAAAATGGCACTTTCTTTCTTTCCCCACTTCTGTATTTGAACAATTTTGTTTCTCTTCCTCTTGTTTCCAAACACAGAGAGAGAGAGATCTCAAGGGAAATTCCCTTGACAGCCAAAGCATCCAAATGACAAACAGATTTGTCCCAGCAAGGACCTGGCCAGACATCGTCCCCCTGCGTTCCCATCCCATTCACAGCCCCACATCACAGTTACACAGTGTGTCCCCATGTAGCCAAGGGCTCCAGCACCACTAACCATGGTGTGGTTTCAATTGTGAGCTATGGAGTCCTGAAAGCCAATGTCTTGCAGCGACAACAGTGTGGGGAAGTGCAGGCACCAAATGAAACCCTTTGGGTACAACTGACATGCGTGGCAGCTGAAAGCTGTTCCTTGGCACCACCAGTGCTGCTCCCCAGCCCTCAGATTGAGGATTCACACCGCGGTGATACCTCTACTGAATGCAACAAGAAATAGATTCCAGGAAGCGATCCCACTAATTAGGTTCTCTTGGCTTAATTAGCGGTGCCTATAGCTGCTTATTACAGCCCTCGACATATCCAAGGGGAAGAAGATTTTGGCAGAGACAGGAATGTCACAACGTAATTGACAGCAGCTGTTTGCTGCTCTGCTCTGAGCCAAGCAGCATGTTCTCATTGCAGTGTGCTTCTTTCTGTTGTTCCTCTTATTATTTGTTTACTTGGGGAAGAATAATAAAAAAAAGAGCGTACATTTTTAAAGGCAGAGGAAAACTCTTCTTACAAATCCTGAAAAAAAGTATGTTTCAGGACAGATAAGCTTCTGTGGGCAGAGCATGGCTCTTGAGAGCACCAACAGCATGAAAGCAGAGTAGTGTTGACTTTTGCAGCCTCCAGCTATGCACTTCTACAGCCTTAGCTTTATTCATTCACAAACACCCAGGGGCAGCTCCTTCTGCCCTACACAGCACTGCTCCTGGTCCCACACATCTGTGGGAGACAACGGGATGCTGTTGGGGTGTGCACTGCCCACCATGGGACGATGTACATCTCCACTCCCAGAGCATGGCTTGTGTTACTGGTCTGTTTGCTGTTGCAATATCAGTGCATTTTATTTAAATTGGAGGTGCATTTGCAATTGGGTGACTCTGCTTTTGAGTTCAAGGTGTGCTCAGCTCTGCAAGCTGTCCTGACACTGGAAGCTCTCTTGGGTCAGGGAGCTCCGCAAGCTGCCCAACCTGCCACCAACCATGAGAGACATCACAGCTTCCACTGTTGCCAGACTGAGGCCTTATACTGAAAATAATTCTTGGAAGAGCATCAAGTACACCAGAAGTGGTGGGCAGTGGTAGGTATGCAGCAGATAATGCATCTAGGCTGGACCTTGAACCTTTCCCTTGCTTCCCACAGGAGCCAATGGTTCATCTCCCTCCCTTCCTGGCAGCTTCCTTTCCTGCAGAGGTGTGGGACAAACATGATTATGGGGTTTATTTTTAGTCTTTAATTTGTGATTCAAGGGATGTGCACCAAGAAGCACCTTGGTCAGCCTGCTATGAGACACAGAATTTTGCCCAAGGATAAACACATCACTGCTTTTAGACACCACACTCTTGTTTTTTTCCTCCTGTCTAAGAGGGAATTGGTCCAGGGATATGGTGGAGTCAGCGTCCCTGGAGATGGTCAAGAAAAGGGTAGATGATGCACTGCGTGATGTGTAGTGGTACGGTGGTGATGGGTTGATGGTTGGACGAGATGATCTTTCCAACCTTAATGATTCCATGGCAGGAGTTGATGTTGGCTTTTAATAGTCTTCATGCACCCTTCCAAAGCGTCGTGTGTAGGGTTATACTCACCACACAGCTCCTTCGTGTCCACATTGCTGGAAGAGGGGAGGACAGCCAGGGAAGGGAGAAGGAAAAAAAGAGAGAAAAAAGAATTTAATGTACAGGAGGCAAGAGATACGCTCAGGTTTGTTTTGGGGAGAGCACAGAAATGGACCAACCCCAGGAACTGCCTGCTGAAACCAAAGCCATTAGTATCAGAACTCCTCCTGTGGTCTCATTTGCTTCAAATTAAAGTTTTCTAATTTTACTTTTCTAAATGAACAGCTCTCCTGGCTCTGCCCGGCACTCATCCAGGTCCTCCTCCAAATGAAACTATGCAGTTTCTTAACATCTGAACATTTGGTTTACTTAATGACATCCCAGCAGACAACCCTGGGAAATAAGGATTTGCAGCAAGCTCTTTGCACCTCTGATCCCCACACAATTACTTACACAGTTTAGGCTGGAGAGGTGCGTGGAATGATCTCATAATAGAATTATGTTTTATCAATCCATTCATGTTCTGGGAAGTCAGCTTCTTAACTCAGCCCTGCTCTGATCTGTCAACGTAAGAGGGTTATGGAAAGAGATGCTCTAAATCCTGCTATTGATGGTAGCAGCCACCCCAGATCCTCCTGGAGCAATGTGTCTGGGCTCTTCCCACCCTCCATGGCCTCAAATTCTCTTGTAACAAACAAATAACGCATCCCAAACTGGAGACATTACTGAGAAAAACCCATCATTCTGTCCCTGAGGTTTTGCACTTCAATAATTATCTCTTGCTTCCAGAAATGATCTTTTACTTCCTTGCCTCCTGCTATCATATTATTTATCTGAACTGTGCTTGAATTTTAAGTTGTCCAAGAAGCTGCTTTTAATTTTAAGCAATCTTGCATTAAGAAGACGCCTAATTAAAGAAATTACTGAAGTCATATTCAGACTTTTAAAAAAATATGCTCAGATGAAGGAGAAATCAAGACATACACAAGGATGGCCCATGGCGTTTCCCAGGACGTTCCCATCCTGCAGAAGAACGCACATCAGGGCTGTTGCAGCCTCACCAGGTCACTGTTAGGATTTATCACCAACGTCAGCCCTGCACAGAAGCACAGCTCCAGAATGGTTTACAAGACGCTCCTGTAGGTCACTGCCTCAGTAATGAATGGCACTATCTGGATTTCTGCAAGGCATGTGATGTGGTTCTGCACAACATCCTTGTATCTAAATTGGAGATACATGGGTTTGAAAGCTGGGCTATTCAGTGGATAAGGAATTGGTTGGAGGGTTGCAGCTAGAGGGCTGTTGCTAACAGCTCTGTATCCAGGTGGAGGTCAGACATGGGCTTTTTTCCCCATACTGGAGGCCACCTCTATCCGGATCCTTTGCAAAACAAAACCTTTTCTTTAATTTCTTTAATTAAAACAGAAAATCAGGAAAATCTAAGTCTCTGGTTTCAGGCATTTCTCTCTGTTTTCCAATTGGTGAGGCTGCACCAGGGGGCAGAACGGCCTTGTACCACCAAGCTTACGGGGATGTCTGCCCTTTGAGATCTCTTTCCAAATCAAAGCTGTACCTGGGAGAACCTTCGTGTCCCTGGGACCTAACTAAGAGCCAAATGTGAGAGTTCAGCTCACAGTCTCCAGCATCTCTGCTGAACAATCCAAGCCATGAACTCGTTTGGTCATCAAAGGGAATGTTTATTGCTCACTGTTTATGGCCCACTGCCGCTCAAAAACATGCTGTGATAATTCGGACAGATAAACGTATTGGCAACAAGGAAATAGTTTTCCCTGTTGGTTTACATCCATCCCCCCAAAAAAAGAAAAGTCATCAAAGTGTGATACCCTGCCATCCTTGGTTTCAGCTCAGCCAACAGAGATGTCTCAGGCAGCACAACCAGAAACATAGCGGGAATTCAGAAGTTGTACATACATCAAAGTCTCATCTTCACAGCACATTTCTCATGCAAATAGCTGCCAGATGGGCTGCACAAACACCATTCAACACCTGAGTCACTTCTGCTGCAGACAAAAACCCCTTTGCTGGGGCAGATGAAAGGGCTGCATCAGCTACTGCATGGGTTGGTTGTTCAGCAGCACCGAAAACTGAGATTATCTGAAATAATGGGCTGCCTTCATTTCCACCTCCAATTCACAGCTTTGGGTTTCTGTAAGGCTTCAAACGAGTATGGAAAAAAATTATCCTCTAGTGTTAACCACCTGCAAATCTGATTCTCATTTAGGAGAGACTAAAGAACAACACGTGCAGTTGTGAGCATAGATTCATCTGATGGTGCACCTCCAGTCCCAGCAGGGACAGAACTTGGCAGTCTCCACACCTCAGAAAAGCAAAATATTCACCCAGACGCCTCATAATGGGTCAGAGGTTGACCATGGGCGAACTGCTGTGGGTGTTACTCTTGGCTCTCTGGGGATGGTCTCCTACCCACTACAGAAAAAACATGGAGGCCCTTGAGTGTGTCCAAAGAAAAGCAACAAAAATGTGAAGGGATTGGAGCAGAGTCCTATGGGAACAGCTGGGGGAATGGGATGGTCAGTGTGGAGGAAAGGAGCTCAGGGGAGAGCTCATGGCTTTGCAACCCCTGACAGGAGGTTGCGGGGAGGGGGGGGGGTCAGCCTCTGCTCCCAGGTAACAGAAATAGGGTGAGAGGTGGTGGTCTCATGTTCAGGGCAGGTTCATGTTGGACATTATGAACAATTTCTGCTCCAAAAGAGCAGTGAGGCAGTGGCACAGCTGCCCAGGGAGATGGGGGAATCACTGTCCCTGGTGGTGTCCCAGGGCTGTGGGGATGTAGCACTGAGGGACGTGGGCAGTGGGTATGGTGGGATGGGTTGGGATTGAACTTGGAAATCTGAGAGGTCTTTTCCAGCCTTAATGATTC
>PPHD01027691.1:0-11099 GCA_002909625.1 Bambusicola thoracicus
GGGTTGGGCTCGGTGATCCTTGTGGGGCCCTTCTGGCTTGGGATACTCCCTGATTCTACGGTTCTGTTTGTCAGACTGAGCATGTTCTGTGTGTCAGAACTGCTGATCCAAACCTGGTGGCTTCTGCCTGAAGATCCCCCGCTCTTGCTAAGTTGCACACCTCCTCTAATCTCTTGCACAAAAAGGTGCTTTGAGAAATAACTGCAAAGAAGTGCTCGTCAGACTGGTTCTTGTGTCTCTGCAAGCTTGGTTGGGCTCGCTACCAAGAAGATATCTGTCAGTTGTCCTCTAGATGAGGAGAGCTTAACCAGTTTCTTCTGGGCTGAGGTCCAGCAGTGCTGCCTGCGGAACACGTCTCGGCACGTGGGCTGTGCAGCCCTGAGCCGGGCCGCTCCACGCTCCCTCTTTCCTGCTCTTCTGGGTCTCAGGGTTTAATCTGGGCTCCTCTGTGCCTCCCCCATCGCGGGCGGGACTGCGGCCCAGCGCTCCTCGGTGCCTGAAGACCTTCTGTTGCCAGCGGCACCTCCGCTGCGATTGAAGAGGATCCTTGGAGTTCAGCTCTGGGGCTGGGCGAGGAGATGAGAGCCACCTCCTGGCATGAGTGCAGGGGCACTCAAGCCGTGGCCCTTGCGGACACGTTCCCCAGGCTTGGGCGGGTGGTAGTGCTTGGTGGCTCCTCCTGAGCTTCATGCCATCCTCTTGGAAGCGCCCAAATAACTGCACCTCCTGCAGAGCCTTGCTGACCTCGGCACTGAGCGTCAGAATCCCCACCCCGCATGGCAGGGACCTGTTGCCACCAGGTACAGGTGAGGCATCGTCACTCTTTCTCTTGCCCAGGTCTCATCTTCTGGAGCGGTGGTGGGTCAGTGTAAGGGCCAGGCTGCGGGAGGACCCAGCACCGTGCCCTGCTGGATTCTCAGATGCTGTTGCGATGAGAATTACAGACAGTATTTCATGGGCTTCCCTGTCTGGCAAACGCTGCTGCTCTGCTTTGCTTGGTGGGGTGACGGCAGGCATGGCTCCATCTGGAGGGTGACTCCCTGCTCTCTTGTCGAGCTTCTCCAGAAAAGCTAGCATCTGTCATGAGCTTGTGACCCATTCCGCAGCACTGTCTGTTCCCTTCGCACCAGCTGTGCTCATGTCTCTTCGTCTTCATGTCTCTCCTTGGTATGGGAGAAGGATCCAACAGGGGCTTTGTTCCAACCATCTCAGCCCCTCCTTCCTCCTGCGCCGCTTGCCATCCCACGTGGCGCTCCAGGGAAAAGGTGCTGCGCCCCAGGATCCACTCAGCCCCCCTGGAGGCCTTTGGGTGCCTGGAATCAGGAACATCCTTGTGCATAGGCAGGACAGTGATGGTGTGGAGCAGAGTCCTGCGCTCCCTGCTGAGGATGCGCTGCATTCCGTGTGCATGCCAGGAGCCTCCAAGCCTCCCCGCTCCCCGTCCCGTGTCTGTGCTGTCCCTTTTGCTGACTTCTGCCCGCTGACGTTACGTGTCGCTGCCTGAGATGTGTGTGTGACACCACAGCTCCCCTCGCCTCCTCCGGCCTCCCGTGTCGGCAGGGCCCGTCTCCCCGCTTCCCGCTGATGTGCCCTTGTCCTGTGGCCTGTTTCAGTGCGAGGAAGCGGCCTACGAGGAGCGGCAGTACCCAGCTGGGAAGTGGGCCTGTGTCACCAAGGGGGAGCCCCTGTATGAGCAGAGCATCTCCCTGAGCTTCATGAAGCTCATGCGCTACATCTGCAAGGAGAACTCTGTAGGTGTGTGCAGGCAGGGCCAGAGGGGCCAGCGGGGGAGGGTGGGGGGAGCGGGCGGGGGGGGCCGTGCTGCCAGCCCGGCCGCCTCACCGTGCCCACCACCTCCTGGCAGGTTGCTATCTGGGCATGACCATCCCAGTGCTCAACGAAATCCACCTGACCAAGGAGGGGACGGAGCTGGAGCGCGAGGTGCTCACCGCCTACTACATCCCAGGGGAGTTCCAGCAAAACCCTCCCGCCCCCGTGGACCCCGAAATCCACATCACCGAGAGGGCACCGCTGCGGGTGCTGGCCAGGTGACCGCGGGGGCTCCGCGGGCAGGGGCTGTGCCGTTAGCGAGCCGCCCCGCCGCTCACGTGGCTCCCTTTGCCGCAGGGTGTTCTACGGGATGACCACCGAGGAGACCATTCTGCGGGAGATCGCTCTCTTCTGGGAGCTCCTGGGTTCCACGGACGCCGTGCTGCAGGAAACCTACATCGTGGCAGTCTATGAAAACCCCAGCATCCCTCAGCGCCGCAACGAGATCTGGTTCATCCGCCGGGCAGAGTGAGGCCCCGCTGCTGTGCTGCGCTACACCCGGCGGGGATGGCAGCTCTGATCTGACCTGGAGGAGACGGCCACGCGCCCTCACCCACCGCTCAGCCACGCACCGAGCTGGGGCACCCAGCCGGCACACCGCAACAGGCGGTGACTGAGGGCTCGCCCGGCCTGCGCTCCTCCGGCCCCAGGAGCGGGCTGCGGGCCGCGGGCTCCTGCCAGCCACGAGCCGGTGGTGTCCAGGTGCCAAACCTGCGAGGCGCGGGACTCTGCGTGGGCCTCTGCGAGTGCCGCACGGAGCTGCTGGAGTGCTGCTGCGGGGATGGGGGGCTCCGAGGGGAGAGGGCTGGCTGCGGGTATGGTTGCCCAGCAGCCGGGTGGGACGGGTGCCATGGTGCCGGGCGGCACCTGGAGCAGCGCGCTTGCCCGGGGGAGGCCGGTGGTGCCAACCCAATAAACCCGCTCACACCGCTGCGGCCGTGGGTCCCTTGCTGCGGGGAGCGGGGGGGGGCCGCGGGACAGCCTCGCCGGCACTCGCTAACGGCTTCCACCTGCGGCTGCCTCGACCCCGGCCGCGACGGCAGTGGGTTCGGGCGGCAGGAAGCGGCGGTTTCCCCGCGGCGGCGGTCGGGGCTCGGCGGCCTCGCGGGCACGGGGTACACGTGGGCCGGGGGCAGCCCCTCCGCCAGACCCAGCGGAGGGCAGCGTTCCCCTCCCTCCCCGGGCCCCGCCCGGTTTCCGCCGCCCGCCCCTCCCCCGGAAGCCCCTCCCGGCGGCGGCGGCGGCGGGCGGGGCGGCGGTGGCGGCATGGCTCGGGCACGGGGCGCGCTGTGAGCGGCGCGGGGCGAGGATGGCGGCGCTGCGGGCGCTGCTGCTGCTCGGTGAGTGCGGGCGCGGCGCTCCGTCAGCCCGGGGTTCGGCTCCGTGCGGCGCTGCGGGGGCTGCGCGCCCCGCCGGGGGAGCCCCGCGCCGGGGGGGGTGGGCGGTGGGCAGCGCCGCGCTCCGGGGGCGCCTCGCTTATTGCCGGGCCGCGCTCTGCCCGCAGCGGGTGGCACAGCACCGCGGCCCGCTGGGTGTGCGCGGCTCTGCACGGCTCTGCGGTCGGAGCAGCTATTCGCTGAGTCAACGCTTCTGGAAAGGCAAGAAATCCCGAACGGGAGATGTCCTTCTGCCGGGGCCTTCAGCTCCCCGAGGAGAACCTCCGAGGAGACGAGCGAGCGGATGAGATCCCGGCGTTAAGGCGCTTGGGCGGCTCTGCTTCGCTGAGCCCGGGCTGCCATCTGCCTCCCGGCGCTCCCTCCGCCGCGGGGATGCTGCGCCGCCGCCCGGTCCCCGCCTGTCCCCGTGGCGGTGGGCGCACGGCCCGGACCCCGCTCCCCCCACGGCCACCGAGCGGAGGGAGGGAGAGGGGAGAGGCAGCGGGCGGCCGGGCGCTTCACAAAGACGCGAGGGCGGTGAGGCCCGGCTGCGGGTATCTGCCGGGGGAACCTGACACTGCTATTTTTCTTCCCTTCCTTGCCATTCATCTGCCGGTCAAGCCGCGGAGATCAAAGCCGTCCCCCGGCAATTACACGTGGGCCTAAGTCAATAGCCGGACCCGCACCTCTCTCGGTGAATAAACACTCCTTCCTCTCTGAGCGTTTCCAAGCGCAGCCCTCAGAGCTGGAATGCGAACTATTCCGCGGAGCAGCGGGTGTTTCCACAGCCCGCCGGGTCCGGCGGCTCGGAACAACCGCGCATTTAGCAGCGGGCGCGGGCACAAACGTGCCCTTTGTGAGCGCAGGGAAAGCCTTCCCCTCCCCGGGTCGGGATTGTTGCTCGGGACCCCGGGGAGACGCCTGGGGAGCGGGGAGCTGCGTTCCGTGGGCTTCGGGGCGCGTCGGTTTTGGGGCGTCGGGGTGGTCCGCTGCCGCGTCCCGTTCCGTGCCCGCGGGACGTTTGGGGGCCGTCCGACTGCCGCTCGGTAACGCCGTGCGCCCGCTCGGGGAAGCAGATGTTATCTGGTGCCGTGGGGCTGCGGCGCGCCGTGCCTCGTGCCTCGGCGTGCCCGGGGAGCGGTCCTGCAGCCGGGCTGGGAGGATCGGAGCTCCGTGGGAGAGGCGGTGGGCGGCGGGTGAGGGCCGCTGCGGGGCGGCGGGCGCTCCGTGGGGCCGCCGTGGAGGTGCGGAGGCGTTCCCCGTGAGCCCCGGGCGCTGCCCGAGCTCACGGGCGCGGGTTGATGGTCGGACGCGACGGTCTTAGCGGTCCTTTCCGACCTCGGCGATCCGTGATTCGGATTGCCCCGTCCGAAGGGTTGTCCCGCCCGAAGGGTTGTCCCGCGCTCCCCTTCGGCACGCCGTGGGGATGAGCCGTCGCTGCCCCGCGGGTCACAGCGGGGACTCCATTTTGGGCCGTGCCTTTGTTTCGGGAGGCGCTCGGCAGCGAGTGCCATCCCCGTGTCTCTCTACCTGTGCTTCCTTCCCATCTGCGCGTCCCCTGCCGAGGAGCCGCGGAGGATCCTCAAGCCAAACACAAGCGCTCTTTGTTTCGGAGCATCAGTCTGTGTTGGCAGCCAGGTCTGCAGCCCATGTGCTTCTCATTGACTGCCGCTCCGGCTCCGTTCCTCGCTCCGAGTGCCAGCATTATTTTTTTATTATTATCGTTCTTTATTTTTTTGTTCGTTTTATTATTTGATACAAAAAATGCTTTTCCTGAGTTTAAAAGGCTGAGCCGTGCAGTACTTGTAGGCTCAGTGTAAGCCTTGCCGTTTCTTGGAGGCACGGTCCTTGCCTACACGTGGAAGAGACAGCTCTCCTGCCCCATGGGAGGTGACGGATGCAGTGCTGTCCCAACAGCAGGGAGGGAAGAAGGGGATCTCGGAGCAGCTTGCAGCTTCCAGGAGCTGAGGCAGCAGAGTGCCGCTGCCAACCCTCCGTGTCAGGCAAAGCCCCGGTTGAAACAGAGCAGGCTTCTGCTGAGTTTTGGGTGCTTGTGGGCTGGGGTGTGCTCGGGGCCCCTGGGTGCCTGCGTTGAACTTGTGATGTCAGGTCTTGGGGACTTCAGTGAGGCCGGGACGGGTTATGGCAGCCTTCGTGTCCTGCAGGGAAGCTGGTATGGGCAGGCTCCCGTCTGGGAAACCAGGTGGCACAGCAGCTTTTGGCTGTGTGAACCCTCCAGCTCCGGTGAGCAAGGTGGTGCAGGCTGGGAAAAGCAGCAGCACTCCTGGGGATGGGGATGGGGGCTCCTTCAGGATGGGAGACGTGGTTTAGTGGGCACGGTGGTGGTGGGTTGGCGGTCGGAATAGATGATCTTAGAGGTCTTTTCCAACCATAATGATTCTATGGCAAGGCTGGGCTTTAAGCGAGATGCCCTTCAACTTCCATCCTAGGGAGCAGGAATGCTGCTGGGTGCAGCTCAGGCCACCCTGTTTAGTGCCAGCACAGTGCCTGCCAGCTGTCACTGCGGTCCCACCAGCTATGTACCCAACACCTGAAGTGTGATCAGCAGCATGGAGAGCCCAAGCCTCCTCCTGGCTGCAGAGGGGAAGGCCAACGTACTCATGGGCAGCTCAGGCTGGGCTGTCCTCTCTGTCAAACACGGTGCTGGCACGAAATAGGCACGGTGTTGCTTGAGACCTCAGATAAACACTTTCCTCATTAGGATGGCTTGTTGGCCTGTACAAGAGCACAAAGAAAGCCTTTGATTCCAAAACAGACAGCGACTCTCCAAATGGTTAGAGGCAGGACAAGCTGTGGCTTGCAAGTGCCTTTGTTGCTCTCCGCGCGGCGTGCTTTGGTGTGTGTCCCTGCAGCCCCAGGGAGGTCCACTGCCTGCTCTGTGGCAGCCACCAGCAGTGCCCGTGTCGGTGGGAGGACAGCTGGTGTCTCTCCCAGTGGGAACAAGGAGGACAACCGGCTGCCTGGTAGGGCTCTGTGCTGGGCTGCGCGTGCAGCTCTCCCACACCATCCCTGGGAGCAGAGAGGAGTTCGTGCTGCTGAGGAGAGTCATTGGGTTGCCTTGCTGGCTGCAGCTGCCCTGGAGAAGGGCCAGCGCGGATAGTCTCCTCCAGCAGCTGAGGGTTCGTGCGGATCATTGCAGACCAAAGAAAACAGAGCTTCCTGCGCGTTGCCCGTTGTTTTCCTTGGTTCCTCTCCTGCCTTGCTGCTTATCCTGAGCACTGGGAGCATCCTGAGGTGGTGAGCGCGCCGAGAATGGCCGGTCCCATTCTCCTGTAGCCCCAATGGTGCCTGGAGAGCTCTGCGTCCTCCAGCCAGGTTCAAACAGATGTTTAGCCGCCAAGTGAAAGGCTGGCTGTGGAGATGACAGATGTGACTTGTCCTTTGGGTTAGCTCCTGAGGGCTCTCCTTGTTGCCTGGCTCTGAGCTGTGGTGTCCGCATCCAATCATAGCATCTCTTGTGTCTTCCGGAGCCAGGCCACCGCTGATGGGGAGGGAGATAGCAGAGCTGGGCTGCTGGAGGCTGTCAGGCGATTGCTGGAAATCACAGAGACCTTTAAGGGTAGAAACTGTGGGCCTTTCTGTAAGTTGGAGCTTTGCTTTGGGCGTATCTGCAGCAGTTCTGCACAGTGATCGATTTGTGCCCTGCTTACAGCTTCCCACACGGCGACTTGTCTCCACTTTTAGCAGAGAGGTAATGGAGCGGCGTTTCACGGAGGAGCTGCCTTTTAATTAATATTGCATGAGCGCAGGAAATACTAGCTTCTCTGCCTCCTTGCCTATTTCTGTGGCTTTTAATAGAGGTTCATAATTGGCCCCGATGAAAATAAACACGGATCTGTGCCTTTCTGTGCCCCTCTCTGCCAATGGGGAAGGAGAAGGAGCGAGATGAAGCCTGCAGTCCTGCGGGGCGTGGTGAGAGGCAGGTATGGGGAGCTGCAGGTGATGCTTGGTGCCCAGGGGGCAGGCAGAGTGACAAGGAATGGAAATGAGCAGGCAGTGCAGTGGCAGTCTGTGTTGATGAGTGTCCCTACAATGCTCCTCCTGTAGGAACAGGAGGGGCACCGCCACAGCCGGTGGAGCGGGCCCCTTTCAGGTCTCTCCCCGGTGGCCTTTTGGCAGCTCTGCTCGTCTCCAGTGCTGCTGGGAACACGGGGCATGTTTTGGCTGCTGGGAAGAGCCGGTGTGTCGTCCGGAGTGCCTTTCCCAAGAGCTTTTCTCGCCTTTGAAGGGGAGAGGAGCAAACAGGTCAAACCTGCACGAAACCAAGTGGAGAAGCAGGATGCTCCGGAGGCTCGCTCACCTCAAGCTGGACCCATGGCACAGCCTGTGCTCCAGCCTGGCTTTGACTCCATCCCTCCACACTCTCCTTTTGAGGCTGGAGGGACGGCTCTGGGTGGGCTCAGAGCCCCTGTATATGCCATTCGCCTACAGGGGATGGCAGAATGGAGGGGGATTCCAAGGTGGTTCCCTGTGCTGGCATCAGTGCAAGTTCCTGTCTGCACCTCCTCCTGGTCAGCCCCTCAGCTACTGCCCCCATGCTCCTGGGATGCTTGTGCAGCCTGAGTTGAGCCTCATCTACCTTGGGGTCTGCCAGGTAAGGAACCCCTCTGCCTGTCCTGCTCCAGAAAGCAAATTCAGCAAGACATCCTCACAGAATACATCTGAGGGCCAGTGCTGGTCCGGGCAGTTTTCCTCCCTGTGGTGCGTTTGGTGGCATCACACACTGAAGCACAGCAGCTCACATGAGTAGCTTTGGTGCCAAATGTGCTTCGTTCTCCAGCAGACAGGCCTGGAAGGTCTCACTGGCAGGGGCATAGGCTTGGGCACTGGGCTGCCAGCCTGGCACCATGGCCAACAGCAGCAGCTGCTGTTCCGCGCCTGCGTGGTGATGGGGCGGCCAGCCTTGCTGGGAGGCTTCATGTGTGTGCTTCCCCTCCTTGTGATGTTTCCCTTGTCCTGGCCTCCTCCTCCTCCTCCCCCCACATCCCTCTCTCATCTCTGCAGCTTGAGCTTGTGTTCTCTGGGCTGGCTGGGGCTCCCGTTTGCTGAAGGGGAGCACCAGGCAGCTCCATAGAACTTACACTGGTGTTTCCCATCATCTTCTGGAAAAGATGAGGAAGGGAGGAAAGCATGAAGCCCTGGCCGGGGTCTCCTCCATGGACACGGCACTGTTGTGAAGTTCTTCTTGGCTGGATTTGGGGTACAGGAGCCAGAGTGAGGGGTTATGAAGATACAGCAGAGACTGCTAGTGTGATGCTTGTGTGACCTGCTAGCTCATGTGTCATGCTTGGGCTTGGTGATCTTGAAGATCTTTTCGAGCCTAGGTGGTTCTGGTCCTGATTATCATGAGGCAAGTTCTTGAGTGGTCGTAGAATTGTGGAATATCCGGATTTGGAAGGGACCCAACTCGTTTTACAAATCCTTGTACGACAGATTAGACGAGGTGTGTGACTTAACAAGAGCAGGAGAGCTTCAGGCAGAGGCCACCAGCAGCGAATGAATGAATCAGCAGTTGTGACAATCAACAACACGTACTGAGCTCTGACAAAGAGCTTTCATAGAATCACAGACTATCCCGAGCCGGAAGGGCCCCACAAGGATCACAGTGCCCAACCCCCCGCCCCCCGCAGCACCCCCAGCCTCAGTGTGTGAGAGCGGTGTCCCAGCGCTCCCTGAGCTCCAGCCTCGGGGCTGTGCCCACTGCCCTGGGCAGCCTGTGCCATGCCCACCGCCCTCTGGGGCACAGCCTTTCCCTCAGCCCCACCTGCCCTCCCCTGACACAGCTCCATGCCGTTCCCTCGGGCCCCATTGCTGTCACAGACAGCAGAGCTCTGCGCTGCCCTCCGCTCCCTGTGAGAGCTGCAGCCACCATCAGGCCTCCCCTCAGCTACTCCGCTCTGCGCTGAGCAAACGAAGAGGAAGCAATGCAATCTGGTTGCTGCAGGGTCTCTGTGTGTGCCCTGAGCCGTCTCTGGTGCTAGCAGGATCTTCGTGGCCCTTCAGTGTCACAATCCTGCACCACCAAAGGAGTTTTGCATGGCTATGACTCTTGCATTCTCATGGGCCCTCACTTAATTTTGGGGAAGCATGGTGTCATACTTGGAGGCTGCGGTGCAGGGAGCACATGGCTCATCCTGACTTTGCTTTGCAACTGTCTGCCGTGTTCCCTTTAATGGGAGAGGAGCAAAACAGCCTTGCTGTGTCAGCCTTCATAGGATCATGGAATCACAGAATCATCTGGCTTGGAGAAGACCTTCAAGATGACTGAGTCCAGCTGTCCGTCAGACCCACTGCATCCATCACTTGACCATGTCCCTTAGTGCCACGTCCATGCATGTCTTAAACACCTCTAGGGAGGGGGACTTGCCGTGTCCCTGGGAAGCCCATTCCATTCTTGACCATCCTTTCCATGAAGAAATTCTTAATGGTGCCCAACTTAAGCCTCCCCTGGCACAATTTGAGACTATTTCCTCCCATCTTATCACTCGAGGCAAGAGACTGACACTCTCCTCGCTGCAGCCTCCTTTCGCGCAGTTGTAGAGCAATGCCTTCTCCTGTCTTCCAGACTGAACAGCCCTGCTTCCCTCAGCCGCTCCCCATCACACTTGTGCTCCAGAGCCCTCACAGCTCTGCTGCCCTTCTCTGGACACGCTCCAGGCCCTCAGTGTCCTTCTTGCAATGAAGACCCAGCACTGAGCGCAGCACTCGAGGTGCGGCCTCACCAGTGCCAGTGCGGAGGGACGGTCACCATCCTAGCCTTATTAGCTATGCTATTTCTGATGCAGGCTTCTTGGCCACCTGGGCACGCTGCTGGCTCCTGTTCAACCCATCCGGACCAGCTGTGTCTCCAACCTGCTGCATACTGCTGGTAGCACGTGTCAGCCATATATCAGCGTTCCCGAGGAGGCCGGGGAATTGCTGGAGGGCTCAGAGCGCGCCTGGGAGAGTCAGTTGGCAGCACCAATGGGTGCAGTGAGCTCAGCGCTGGTGCTGAGTCACCCTCAAAGCATCTGTGCTCCTCAGTGGGGCTTGGCAGCCCAGCCGGCACAAGGTCTGCGCAGGAGCCTTTGGCTGACGGGCCGTTAAGGAGGGTTTAATTGAGCCAGCAGGATATCCAGCTCCGACCGCCAGGCTTGCAGCCTTCTCATCTCACTTGCTGCTGTGTCTCGAGGGCCTGGTGGTATTGGCTCTAGCTTTGGCTTCAAGGTCAGGCAGCATCTGATGTACTTCTCTGCAGGGATCCTCTGCATTGCAGGGCCAGGGGGCTCAGAGATTCGTGCCTCTCGGTGCGAGAAGGCCGGCTGGGCTCGGGTGGCTGTGGGCCACCACACAGCCCTGTGCACTGCATCCTTTCCCTGGGGCTGCTCCCACCAGAGATGCCCACAAACCCTCTAGCGAGAGCTGCCAGGAGCACGGGCACAGCTCTGCGTGCAAGGCATGGTTCAGAGCGGTGTCGGCCCGCTCTCCAGACGGCCAGAGAGTCGTTCTGACCAAGGCCAGTTGCGCTGGTACAGCAGCCCCAGCCAGCTGTGGGAGCCACCATAGCTGCTGGGATTCCCTGGCCCAGTCTAGCATCCCCACTGCAGGAGCAAGGTGCTGGGCATCCGCCGTCTAACCAAGACTGCTAGTGAATCCCTCGGCCTTGGAGACCACCTGTCTAGCATGCAGGCTATCCCACCGGACTGTGAGCAGCCCTGCTCTTTCTGAGAGTGAGGAGGAACCTTCTGGAGTGGTCCCTTCGCTCCATGGGTTCAGAGTGGTGTTCCTGGTGCTGTTCTGGACCTCGCTCCCCACCAACCACCCTGTCCCCAGCCACGTTGCTTTGGGTGGCTCTGCTTTTATCCTGCTGCCTGGAGGACATGCAGGTAAGCA
>PPHD01027692.1:0-11099 GCA_002909625.1 Bambusicola thoracicus
AACTAAATATATATATATATATATATTTAATCAATTAATTATTTCAAATACATACTAAAGATAAAAAAAGGAGGGCAGAAAAGTTAGATTTTCAACTATATATAATATGTGCAAATTCCAGAAGCTTGTATAATTTTCCAAAATAATATGGTCTACTTACTGTGATTTGTCTAGATATAATTTGTTTATACGCTATATGTTTAAAGCACTGCTCAAGTGATGCTAGAGATGGAAAATACCCAACATATTAATAAATCTAATTTTTGACAAAAATAATTTCTTAATGAGAATTTCATCTATGCTATCTATCTATCTATATTTTTCTCCTTAAAGCGTGTACAGACAGACAAGATGATGGTCAAGATTTTGTGAAGAAACTTTACAGTCCCTGCTTGGTTAATGTAATTAGCAACAGTGGTACAAAGTTACCACCTAAAGCTTAGGCTTTGTTATCTTTGTGTATTTATGGAAGCACTGCTTTCTCACCCAATGTTATTTTCTATAGAGTATGTGCATCGAGTTGTAAGATCACAGAATACCCCAAGTTGGAAGGGACCCACGAGGATCATCAATTCCAACTCTTGGCTCCACACAGGAATGTCTAAGTGTGTTTCATGGTACCCATCCCCCGAACTGTTTTAAGAAAAGCAGCAGTGAAGATGCCAGTCCAGACTGGTATTTGTTTTTTGTTTTATGAGTCCTGTTGCTGATACCACAAAATTATTTGGGAAAAGAGGTCCATCACCAGCAAAAACCTGTATTATCCAGCCCATACTCCTGTCAAAAGATGAGTTCAAATTGCCTTCTGAAAATTATTTACCAGGAGGTTGTAGGGTTGTAGAGCAGTTTGAGGACCTATGTACGTCCAACCAATGTCAGAGAAAACACATACTTTCACCTAGCTTCTTCTAACTTAATATGAAAATTTCATACATTTCAATATGGTTGAGAATTGATTCAAAATGTGTTATACAACTAGTAAGACAAAGTTTGGTAAGGAAGTAGTTAAATTAGCATAGGAATTTCCCATTCAAAAGCTTGCTTGCTTAATGCTGAAGCACTGGCAATTAAGTAAAAGTAGAACTAAAGCATTAATCTTTCACCTCTCACAGCAAAGTAGCAATGCCACGGTTCTCATTATTCACCAGAAAGATCTGCTTCCTCATGCCACCTTTTTAACTGAAGATAAGAAATATTTCAGCTTTGTTTTACTAGTGCCTTTAAACACAAAATTTTTCTGCAGAGACAGCAGACAAGCAAATAGTTCTTAGGGAGTTAATGCAACAGCTGAACCAGAATAAACCAGTGGAGAGAGTCAAACCTAAGCTAAGCATGACAAAGTAAGGTGAAGAAATGTAAAGATATTTTAGACATTAAAGAGGAAAATAGAGCAAATGGTAAGACTGTTGAATGTGTTCTACTACAGGTCAGAAATTTTTATACTGAGATGTGGAATACTAGGAACTGACACAGAATATTTCAAAAATCACAATTTCTCTTCCATTCCAAAATATACCCATATTGCAAATAGCACTTCTCTGAGCTACTTTAATTAAAAAAGACAACAACGACAACAAAACAGAACTGTAAAATGCTTTAGGAAGTCTTTCATCATGACCATAAAGTTATCCTGTGAAAACTCATGGGCAAGATGTCCATCTGCTTCCGTGGAAAGCACAACTTACTGAATGTCAAGGAATGGCAAACCCCTCTCACCAGGAGTATATGCTCAGATTTACACCAACACAAACTTCAATCTTCTATTTGCATATGTAGAATCCCTTTCTCATTATTGCAATTAAATATGCTTTTCCTGAGATAACTGTTGTCTTTCTGAAGAACATTTTCACTTGCTTACAGCATGCTGGACTTGGTGAACTGGATCAGTATTTTGTTTGTCACCAATCTGTGATTTACAGTTTTCTGACTTCGTCTACCCAGTTTATTGTGGAATTAAAACAATGTTCAATTGTTGATAAAAATCAAGTAATTATACCTGATGCGGGAACAGACCATAAAAAGGCTTCCCAAGCTGCAGGCAAGCAAAGGTGGTTTCATTTTTACCCTTTTGTAACTGCTTAACCAACAAGTCTCCAAGCACTTTCACAAATATTTGGTTCAACGTGAAAATAGCAGTAGTGCTCCTGATAAAGCTTACTTTTAATCCCCTTCTCCAGAGCAGGAAATGGTAGCAGATAAAAACAAGTCTGCCAGAGTTCTGCAGCAAATCTGGAGCTGCATTAGGATTGAAAGTGAAGAAAACCCTAACTCTTTCTTATTCAGACAGACAAAAGGCAATTCTTTTTGGATAGGATTTATCTCCGGTTATCTCACGCAGGTATTCAGAAAATTCAGCTGATCTAGTTCCTTCTTTTTTCCTCTTCTGCACAGAATTATTATCAAAGAAATGAAAATGAGTGGAACGGTAGTCTCCCTGGATCTTTAAGACAGAAGTGATTTGTTGATTTACAATATTAAGAGGAACACTCGGTGTTTTCAAAACAAAATAAAATTAAATGTTGAGGTCAGAAAATCTATTAAATCAATATTAATTTTGTCTAAGGTTACATTTGGATTCAAAACATCACTTTTGGTTTCTAACTGGACAAAAAAACCCATCGTGTTGTGGTTTCTTTTATCCCCCCATCAGTGTCTTTCTGTATATGTCAGCAAAACTAGTAGAGCTGATTCTAATTCCTACTAAATCATGGTTCTGCCACTAATTTAAAACTAACTGCATAAGATTTGAGTCACTTTCCTTTTCCAGCTTCCCACTGAATGAAATATTTTAAAATGCAATTCAAGATACATTTGTGTAATTTCTATTTCTTCTTATAAAAACAGTGAGATCGGTCTGCATTGAAACTCACATTCACTGATGTATTCTTCGGGCAAAAGTTGTTTTTGATGGCACATGAGTAACGATTAACCTGGTTTAACTGGCTGTGTAGTTTGGATTTATGGCTGCTTGTGCTATAGGTGCAGCAAAAAGCTAACAGTCAGATCAGTGAAAAAAAGATCCCAAGAATTGGAAAAAATCATACAATACATTACAGTTGTTCAATTTCTGTGCCACGAGACTACCGCTATTTTAATGCAGATAGCAAGTCAAATTTGCAGGTCAGATTCTATTTTGATGGAGGAAAATGCAGCTGCTTTTACATTCGACACCCAGAGAAATCCAACAAGGAGCAGTATTTGATTTTTTATTCTCTTTTGTTTTATGGTGATAGACAAGGAACCCATTGAAATGCCATGCTCCTTAAGGCAAGTCAAGGTCGCTTATTATCCCTGACGGTTTCTTCCCTCTGGGAGTAAGCAAAGAATTTCTTAACTCTGAGACTTTCTTTGTCTTGGGAGAAAGAAAAGCTGGGAGGAAAAAAAGAAAGAATCAAGAAGAGGTAATTTTCTGTTTCTCCATCTGTGCAGGGCTTGAAACTCCAGAAAAATTCTGTGAAAGGCTGGGAAAGAAGTGAGAATGTTCCTAAGGCCACACCTTTCTAATCTGTAGTGCATGCTGCTCTCTCCTACTCCCAGATAACAGTAATTGGTTTCAGTCCATGTGGGTTTTTGGTGTCTCCAGTTAATATGCTAATGAAAGAATACCTCTTGTTTCATGTGATTTCTGGAGATGTCTGCTCATTTAGTTTGGTTTGCAAATAGACTTAAAGCGGAGAAATGTGTGTGTGTGTGTATTCTTGTTAACAGCAGCAGATGCAAATGTACTTCCAAAGTCAAAATATGTTTATTTTAAGCTTACTTATTAAATGACTAATTAAGTTTCCAAGTTAGAAGAGGTCACTGATGTAGTTCTGTGGATGAATGCATAACTGTAGCACCTCTTGGGAAGTGTTGAACAGAGCTCTTTCTCCTGGCGTTGAAAAAGAAAGACAAGTAGGGCATAATGAGATCCCCGGTGCTTAAAGCTGGGACAGGAGGATGAATCACAGAATTACAGAATCACTGATGTTGGAAAAGACCTCTAAGGTCACCTAATCCAACCAGCACCCCATCACCACCATGCCCACTAATCTCAGTGCCACATCCACACGGTTCTTGAACACCTCCAGGCACAGTGACTTCACCATCTCCCTGGGCAGCCTGTGCCATTGCCTCACCGCTCCTGAGAAGAAAATTTTTCCTAATTTGCAGCCTGAACCTCCCCTATTACAAGGTGAGGCCGTTCCCTCTCGTTCTATCGCTGTTACCTGGGAGAAGAGGCCAACCCATGCCTCACCACAATCACCTTTCAGGTGGCTGTAAAGAGCAATAAGGTCTCCCCTGAGCCTCCTCTTCTCCAGACTGAACAATCCCAGTTCCTTCAGCAGCTCCCCACAAGGTCTGTGGTCCAGATCCCTTACCAGCTTTAAGTCTGTGTCATGGGTGTCATGTTAATGGGGTTCCTTGAGAATGACTGGGATTTACTAGGCGGCAAACACTGTAATAAAGGTAGTATGGAAGAATTATCAGTAGGGTTTTAAAACACCTTCTGGCAGCCAGTTTGCTATCCAAATGGCTGTGTCCAACTTTGGGCTTTAGCACTGAATTCACCAAGAGATACCTTTACTTCTCGTTCTGTTGGGTAGAAGTCCTGTGTGGTGGTCCCAAAGTGGTAAGGGCAAGCTCACCATGACATGCCTTAAGTAAGGACTCTGGAGCTTTGCTTTAGATAGGACTTTATCTCCCATGCCCTAAGATTTTTATTAGACACTAGATTCATATGCAAAAGCTGAGTATTATATTCTGACTATTAACAGAGTAGGAAATGAACTATGATGATGAAGTACTGTTGGAACAATAAAAGTTATGGTTAATGGCCTTAAAGAATAAAGTAGAAGGAGAAGCCAAGGAATGGTGACGTTTTCATGTGGAGGGATACGCAGAGGGCAGTGATGTCAGACACTTCAGGGGATCAGTTCACTCAGTTACAGATCCTTAGCACAAGCATACAGAAGCATTAACTTCTTTCACTGTAAAAACTAAAGCAAGCAGTCTCCCCTTCCCCACACATGCATAAGTGCAGAGGAGGAGGCGGTTCACTGAACACTTAAACTATTAAGAGCAAAAAACGTGTTTAGGTAAGAGCGGAGGCAAGCAGTGTCATGCTGGGTAATGCTGGGACATCTCCAGCTCTGGGCAGAGAAGGCCCCTCTGCTGGTGTGCACCAGCCCTGAAGGCCCAGCCCAGCCCTGGCTTGTGATACATTAATGAAATGAACACTTGGCATCCAGCTCCGCAAAAGTCAGCTTGCATAGTTAAAAGACATTAATGTAGACATATACACAAATGTGCTGCAGAAGGGGCCATGAGCTGGTCCTCAGCTGGTAAGGACAAGCTGAGCAGACCTTACAACTACTGGTGCCAGGAGGAGGGAGGCAATGTCTGCTTCCCACCTCTGCTGTTCTGTGTGAGTGTCCCTTTGACCTCTGTTAGCAAACTGAGTTAAGCCTGCAGAATATTAACCCGATTTCAACAACAAAAAAAAGCTTTTACTATGATAGAGAATGGAACGGAAACATCATCCCTTTGGTGAGCCAGAAACCAACCTCCCGGCCAGACTGAAGCAAGAGAGAATTGGGCTAAAGAGGGAGTGCACTTTTCCCTGTCCAGCTCTACCATCCGTCTGTCTTCCCTCTGAGAAGAAAAGGTGCTAACAGCATTAATCAGCGGGCTGCTGGCGGGGGCCCAGGCCTTCCAGTCTGTAACTAAGAAGAGTGCCACTCATTGTAATGGGGTCCCACTGAATCCCCACCACGGCAGCCCTGCTGGTATTGTGTGCAGTTCACAAAGCCACATGGCTCCCTCTGTAAGGCTTCCGAACAGAGCACATTTGGCTGTCCCCTGCTACTCTGTCCTTCTGCTCAGTTGATATAATCCCTTAGAAGTGGACATCATCAACTCACGGAGGAACCAGCGCTTATGTTCTACATCTCCCTTTCTCCATACCTGCAGCCACTGTGCAGGGTATGCGGAAAAAATCCAAAGGGAGATCACAGAAGCACAGAACGGTTTGGGTTGGAAGGGACCTCAGAGCCCACGCACCCCAACCCCTGCTGTGGGCAGGGCTACCCCCCACCAGCTCAGGTTGCCCAGGGCCCCATCCAACCTGGCCTTGAGCACCTCCAGGGATGGGGCACCACAGCTTCTCTGGGCAGCTGTGCCAGCGCCTCACCACCCTCTGAGCAAAAAGTTTCCACCAACACCTAACCTAAATCTCCCCCTTCTAGTTTAAGGTTATTCCCCCTTGATCTACCACAAAACTAAAGTTCTTCTAAGCTCTGAGGGCCACTTGCAGAGTTACTGTAGATTAAAGACAAGAATGTGCCACACAGGTGTGAGCTTCAGAGGACCGCTGCAGATGTGACATGCAACAGCCTTCCATTTTGCTTCAGGAGAAATGAGAGGACTAGCTCCTGCAACTGAATCCACGCTGGAAAATTACTGAGTCTCACTGACTCTTTTTGGGAGAACGTAATCAAAACCAGTCCAACAGAAAGGCACAGCTGGAAAGCCTAAACAAAGCTTAAAGATCATGGAATCATTAAGGTTGGAAAAGACCTCTAAGATCATCAGGTCCAACCACCAGCTCACCACCTCCATGCCCACTATGCTATTTCAGCAAACACTGTTTTGTACTGACATATCAGAAGCTATGTCTGTCTTTGAATAAGTACATACAGCTGGAAAAACACTGAAGGTATGATCCCGGCTTCTTGGTGCACCTGATGTCATTCCACACATCTGAAAACATACACACAACCCAAACATTTCTCATGCCCAACTGTGGTCCGCTCCCTTCTCTGCAGTCTCCCCACAGAGATGCTGGCACAGCATAGAGCTACGTTGTAGGTAATCTGGATGCCTTCTTCTGAGTTCTTCATTTTCCTATGGGCTTTCCCAGTCACACTCCGAGGTTTTTGGACAAAAGTGATTTTTTATTTCGCCGTTTTGGCAGAAATAACCCAATTCGTGTGTAGATCTGCTTTAAAGGAGAGTCACCCCGAGCCACCAGAGTAATGTGACTACTGAGACTGCAGGCATCTTTAAAAGCACCCTTTTATTATGTTGCTATTAAAAAGGAAAAAGGAAACGATTTCCCCAGCCCGAGCACGATAGGAGCACTCGTTATCACCTGCCGACCTACCCCCTTCAGGGAAGGGCCGATAGCTCTCGTTGCTCGCTTCCCTGCGGCGTGTTTGTTTTGCATAAGGGCGAGGGAGGAGAAGGAGGAGGAAGAGAGGACGGGTGGAAGGCTGAGGGCCCCGCCGCCCGGCCGCAGGAGGGGGCGGGCAGGTGCCCGCAGGTGGATTCGTTGCCCGGCCTCTTTCAGCCGCTCCCCCCCCTGCTGGCTCCTCCCCGACCCTCCGTTGCTGCCGGCTCGCTGTGCCGCGTCTGCTCTGCGCTGCGCTCCAGGTAAGCGCGGCGCTCCCCGCCTGCGGGGCCGTGCGGCTAGGGGGGCTTCAGCCGGGGCTCGGCTTTTGGGGTGCGGAGGGCTCCGACGTGACATCCCCGTCGTGCCGGGGCTTCTCCGGGCCGGGATGGGCCGGAGCTGGGGTGAGGGGCAGCGACAGCTTCTCCCGGGGAGGGATATGCCGCGAGGCAGGATGCGGAGGGATGAGGCTGCTGTTCCGAGGTCAGAGCGTGTTGTCGATTCTATGCAGGATAAGTCAAAGCAGCGTCAAGTTGTGGGACCTCTTCGCTGCGTTGCTGCCCTGTGGTTTCTTTCGAAAGTGCGAGTTTCTAGCTACGGGTGTCATAGTTCGTCCAGCCAAATTTTGGAATGTTCTCTCTGTTGGTAGAGTGCCTTCCTGCAGGGATCATATGATATTTTTTAGATGTTAGGCAGAAATCCTTTCCCCGGAGGGCGGTGAGGCGCTGGCACAGCTGCCCAGAGAAGCTGTGGTGCCCCATCCCTGGAGGTGCTCAAGGCCAGGTTGGATGGGGCCCTGGGTAGCCTGAGCTGGTGGAGGGCAGCCCTGCCCACGGCACGGGTTGTGGGGCATGGACTCTGAAGCCCCTTCCAACCCAAACCATTCTGTGACTGTATCATTGAGGCTTCCAGGCCAGAGCTTGGAGTGCTGCACTCACCCCCCTGCACGCTCCTTCCGGCAGTCCCATTGAAGCTCACACCTCCCCGCACCTCGGGTTTCACCGCAGGTTTGCAGGGCTGAGTGTGGGTCGGTGAACTTGACAGACTGCTCTCACACTGAGCCCTTGTCCTGGGTGTCCCCGTTTGCCCTGAGTAAAGTTACACTCACGCCTTCAGCGCATTACAAAGAGCCAAAGGAAGCGGCTTGGCCTACTGGGACTGGGTAAAGCCTACTGGGACTGGGTTGCGTTGAGCAAGGCAGCGGAATGCAAGGGGTGAGACAGGCGTTGTTTGGGGCATTGGTCAATGAAATGGGCAAGGTTCAGGTGCTGCTGCTCGGCTGTGCTGCTGCTTTAGTGCTCGTCCTGTGTTGTGGACACATGCATTCTTAAAGCAGTCTCTGGCAATGTGGGCCTCAGTGTGGTGAATCCAACCCCCTGGCAGGAGCTGGCTTTTCTTCGTCTGAGGGTGACAGCACTGGAACAGGCTGCCCAGAGAGCCTGTGGAGTTTCCTTCTCTGGAGATATTCAAGACCTGTTTGGATGCTTTCCTGTACAACCTACTGTAGGGAACCTCCTTTAGCTGGGATTTGAACTTGATGATCTCCAGAGGTCTCTTCCAACCCGTACAATTCTGTGTTCTGCCACAGACCCCTTGGTTCACGGCTTCTCATGAGCTGAGTCCACAGATGGAAAGCTGCTGACCTGGGCAAACACCTGAATAAGTCAGTTTTGTTAACATTGCTACTTTTTATTTATTTTCCTGCAGTGTGGTTATCTCCTGCTATGTGATAATTATGTCTGCAAGCTCATTCGTTTGCAGCTTGGATATGGCAAACAAGTGTTCTTGCAAGCTTCCCCAGCCCTGAACCCCCAGCAAGGTCTCATTGCTGCAGACTGAGACGTGCTTTGTGCTATCTGAAGTTGAGGTTGTTTGTTCCTCTATGGAGGGAAGTGGGCAGAATCACAGGATGTCAGGGGTTGGAAGGGACCTCCTAAGGTCGTCTAGTCCACTCCCCTGCCAGAGCAGTAACACCTAGATTGGGTCACACAGGTATGCGTCCATGTGGGTTTTGAATGTCTCCCGAAAAGGAGACCCCACAGGCCCTCTGGACAGCCTGTAGTACTGGGGAAGAATACATCCAAATGCCAGGCAGACAATTGCTGCATCCTTTAGCAGCAAAGTGATTTGTGTGTGTGTATGAGGTTCTGGGTGCTGTGGGCACTAATCCCAGCTACGGCTAATATCTGACCCATAGATCCAGTTCCACCATCTCAGCAAATCTGACTATTTGGACTCTTGCCCTCTCTTGTTTTGGAAACAGCTTTTTATAGGGTTATAACTCTTCTGTCATTCACTTAGACAACACCTTTTCTGCCTCTTGTCCCACCCCACCATTCCTGACTTTTTTATTTCCTGTATATAACCATCTATGTATTTGTAATAGGCAGTGTTTCATGATAACGCTTTTTCAGGGCATCACTCACACTACGAGTGCTACATCCCATAACTGCTTAGAATGAGGCTGCTGTGCTCTGAGCTTTATCTTGTGTAAGTGGAATGAATCTCGGTTTTCTGACCTTGGGATTACTGTTGTATTGTGGACTTTATTTGAGCTCCTGGCGGTGCTTATCGAGAGGTACTGTTTTTTAACACCTGTCGATAAGTAGTTCTATGGTTTAATGATATTTTTTGGAGCTAATCTGAAATAGCTCTGAAGTTATTTCTTAAGAAACGTAGGAATGCTGAGGTCCAATTGTGGCAAAGTGAGTTTTATGTTAAATGTTTGCATAGTCTTACATAGTTCTCTGCAAGGCCGTAGTGTCACTGAATATCTTGTGTTGGAAGGAACCCACAAGGATCACTGAATCCAACTCTGGGCTACACACAGCACCACTCAAAATCAGACCTTATGTCTGAGTGCAGTGTCCAGATGAATGTGTTTCTTTTTACCTTGTCCAGGAAGCGCAGGTAGAAACTGCACAAGTGTATGGAAAGATCTTGTCAGTAAACTTGGAATTGTCTCTTTGCTTGTTTGTTCTCTACCCCTTACTGTTACTGTTGGCTTCCTGTATCCACCGAAACTTCTTTGATGACGTAAAGCGGTTGGATATAAACACATAACAGTGTGCTTCCTCTGTAATGCCATCAATAAAAGGCATAACATGTTGACTTGTTCTAAGTTAATGTTGAGCTTTGCACTGGAATTACTCCGTTGCCACTTTAATGGGTATGCTGTATTTCTTTATCTGGATAATGAGGGTGAATGTTTATTGCTTATGACTTGGTATCTGTGTTAGTCACTGCTTTATATGGATTGTGTAGATGCTGTTATGACTGCCTTTTCTCTATGCATTTCGTTTTTATTTGTTCGTTCTTCTCCCTTTTTCCTTGTTTGTATGCATTTGCTTTAATCCACATAGAGCTATAAAGAATGAGTTTTGGATTTTGTTGCTTGTTTTATTATTATTTTCAGTTGATGATACCTATAATAGAGCTCGGCAAACAGCGATTAACATTTCTAGTTCAGGAAATGGCATTAAGTAAGTAGTGAAATAACACAGAAATGTAGGAGGTATGCTGTTGTCAATATATCTCTGGCTTTTGTGGCTAATTTTCAGGATTTGACAATTAGACTAGATGATCTTAAGAGGTCTTTTCCAACCTTAATGATTCTGTTATTTATGGTGTTATATTAGGATGCTCAAAAGTGTAATTTCATCCTGTTGACATAGCATGGAAACAACTTATAGCTATCTCTTTATGAAAGTTTGCAGAAACTTAGGTAGCTCATGGTGTTTGTAGAGCACTGAACCTCTGGAGCAGGGTACTGCTCCTAGTTAACAGTTAGAACGTGATGTATAATAAGGAAGTAACGTTTTCATTTCTTACATGAAAAACCTATCAAATTGTAACTTTGTTTTACATATGCAGACTTAATTTGAATATATTCACTGAAAAACTTTTCTAAAAAAGTATTGGATTGAATTTGTCTTGGGTGAATCTAGTA